>CAIGRN010180948.1:0-15387 GCA_903798345.1 Fraxinus anomala | reverse complement strand
CAACAATTCTGGAAAAATAAAATATAAGGAGTAGAGTTCAAATTAAATCATTCACAACTAACAAATCGAATCGATTTCAACATATAAGCTCGATTTAACACTAATACAATCCAATACTACCTTCCAAGTTTCGTGACGAAGAAGTTGAGAAGAAATCACTGCAATATAAGATAAGATAAATTGGTGCCGGGGGATGAATATATTCCCAATTTTTAGTTTTAAATTAATACCGAGAAGAAAACCTAGGCTGCTCTTTCCCTCGATAAACAGACATGGGGTTTTTTTTGGTAGGCCTGCCTTTTAAACTGGGCTTTTCAAATATTTTTGGTATTTACATTTTATATATATACCACTTTTAAAAGGATAATTATATTATATTTTTAATTTTATATAAATTTACCTAGACATATAAAAATTAAATAAAAATTTACCATTTTAAATTCATCCATTAATTTTTATTTAAATAAATTCTTTTAAACCTTTCTATATTTTTTTAGAGTTTGTATTTAATTAGAATTCTAATAATGATAAAATATCATCTTTAACTACAAATTATAAAATTCTAGTAATAATAAAATATCATCTTCAACTAAAACTAAAAAAAAATAAAAAATGAACACGTTATTTTAGTCATAATTCTTTCATGATAAGGAAAAAAGGAATCTTATTTTTATGCTTTGTTTTAAATATTAGTTTGACAGATGATAGTATACAAGAAATTTCAAAATAAGTTTCAATATCTATCCAAATATTTTACATTACAAAAGGAAACAAACTTAAAATTACCAACCAAAACAGGCAAAATTATTAGCTTATAAGAAAAATTAATTAATTAATATATGATTTGATGAGGGATTTGTTTGGTTGCGTGAACTGTGTAGAGATGAGATTTTTCTAATCTTTGCAACTTAATATTAAAGCACCGATGTGACAATATTGAAGTAATTAGATGTTGATAGTGATTTGATGAATATAGTAATTTTTAAAAATTTTAAAATTGTATAATGTATTAGGCATGCATGTAGAGTGGGACAAATATATAAAATTGTATGGATTTATAATATTTAAATAAATAAATTTAGTAAGGACAATATTGAAATTTGAAATGGATGAAAATAGTAATTTTTTAAAATTTTAATAGGGATGAATATAGAGTATGATGAATATATAAAAAATGTGGAGGAAAATAGCGCTACCTATATTTTTCTAAGCTTATCATTTAAAAATAGACCCATGAATGTATAAGTTTTATATGTCCTTGTTTGGTCCTCATTATTTTTCTAATGTATTTTTCATTTTTTTATTTTCAAAAATATATTTTTAAATAAAATAATATTACACTCAATTCAAAATTATTCTTATTTTTTTAATTACACATTCTTCATCAAATCACTATTAAAAAATGTATTTTTGAAAAAAAAAAAAAAAATAGGACATATCCACTTTTTTTTTAAAAAAAAATTATTATATTTTAATTTTATATAAAATTTCTTAAATAAACATATATAAATTAAATAAAAATATATCACTCTAAATTCATCCACTAATATTTAATTTCATTAAATTATTTTGAATTTTTTTATAAAATTTTAATATTTATAAAATATATCACTCTAGTTATTATAGAACCTACCTCTAATTGATTTTTTGGAAAAGGTTGAAAAGATTGACCATCCATATCAATAGCGGCGGAGCCAACACTCGACGAGATGACGAGACAACATAGCTGCCCCTGCTGACTTCATCGGAATTTACAAGTTGCAAGTCCGAAGTTGGAACCAAGTCGTCGCCAGCCGCTGCTGAAGGAGATGAAAAGGTTTGCCACTTTTTTTTTCTTTAACTAGTGGGCCTTTCATTTTGGGTCTTTTTTTTTGTTTCTTTAAAACAAACGTATTGCACTTGTCAAGTGTAATACGTACTACTAATGTTTATTTCTCGTCTTGGTGCATAATTTGAAAGCTTCATCTAAATATCACCCTATTTAAACTCTTTGAGGGAACATTGAAATCGAAGTGACGTACTTCTCGATCACAGACTCATGCCCATATACGATGAAACACGTCAAAGAACAAGGCCCCATTTGAAGTTTAAAGCCTCTCTGCTGCCACAGCATTGGTTTTAAACATTTGCTTCAAATTTTTTCTGCATATTCCTATATTTTTCAACTCCCTCCGCCAACCTGTATTTAAGTCCTGTTTGGTACACATTATTTTTTTCATTCTCATTTTTCTACTCATTTTCAATCATACGTTCTTCAATAAAATAATATCTTTCATCACATCAATAGTTTTTCCTTCCTTTTCAACCATACATTCTCCATTAATTTACTATTCCAGAATACATTCTTCTAAAATAATGTGGACCAAACACACCCTTATTCTCTTCCCTTAACATCTGAACAGTTAAAACTGCCTCTATGTAAAATCAATCATACACATTTGTGGACTGTTCTAAACATCAAAATTTAAATTTTCAAAAAACACATATGAGCATAAACACGAAAAATTAAATCCAGCCACGTAAAGATCAATTTTAAAATTCAGAGATACCCACATGGGGATTCAAGGAAAGCCCTCATATACAATCAATTTCATGACTAGTCTTCAAACATATATAATAACCACCATTCAAAATCTTTTGCTTTTTTCCCACTGAAAACCCTTGAGAGTTGAGTCCATTGTTAAGAAAGTGACAACATATGGTGGAAGAAGTGGGTGGGTTAAGGGGGTTAAAAGATGAGATATATGAAAATGGTGGATAAAAAATGGTATGTATATATAGATATATAAAAATTATGTGGATGGATATATAAAATGATTGAAAAAATTATGATGGAATGGATATATAAAAATGGCATGAATATATATTGTTTAAATGAATGAATGAATTTAATAATGACAATATTAAAAGGATAATGTCCAGAATTAACGCTTCACAAGGGGCTTTACAGGCCCCTCACTATAGCGGCATGCCCTACCCCATGTATTTAAAAAAATTGTGGCTCTCTACCTCCCATGTGTGTAACCTGGCAGGGGTAGCATAACTCATATTGAAATGTGGTGTGGATGAGATTAATTTTTTTTTTTTAATTTAGAATTTCGATAGGAATAAATATAGAGTGCGATAGACATATAACTTCTATGGATAATAATAGCGACTCCCTCTAAAATCAGATTTTAAGTTGAGGAAATTACACGTCCTTGATTTTTAACTTTATATTTCAATAATCACATTTTAAGTTTTTTATTATTAAAAATCAGATTATATTAAATTTCTTAACTTAAAATATTAAAGATAAAATTAATAACTAATAACTAATTAAACATTACTTACTAACATTATCATCAATATTGGGAGAGATAAAATTGTTGAAAATTTTAAAATTTCCTACTTATACCATATCATTTGAGAGGTAAGCTCGATACACTTGTTCAAGTGAGTCTATCATATTGGTTGAGAGAGAGTAGAGATTCAAAGCCTTTATTGACAGTGAAAGTATTGACTCTTTTTTTTTTTTTTTTTTTTCATTTCATAATTTCATAAATTATTTTATAGTTCAAGCATCTATTACAAACCGAGCTAATGATGATAACAAGGAGTGTAGACTGGGGATCTCATTCGAAGAATGAACATGAGGCTGATAAAAGATAAAGAACTAAATCTCGTAAAGAAGCTCGTTCAAAAAATTTTAAAAGCACTGATTCTGGTGGAAAATATAAGGTAAATCAATTCATTATTTATTTTTATTTTTCTAGTTTAATACAATGTTTGTTGAAATTTGAGTTATTAGGTAAGTTGTATTCGATCTTTTTGGTTGATTCTGATTTTCATAATGTTAATCATTTGAGTTCTTAGACACGTAATAAAATTACGAGAAGCAAATTTTTGTGTGAAGGAACCAACATCTCGACATAAACTAAGAGGTAGATCGTTATAAAATACATAGAATAAATTAGGCTTCTTCCCTGAACGATGTCTTTGACCTGTGCACTGTGAAAACTCACTCAAAATTCTGATTCAATCAACTTCTGATCAGAAATGTAAAGAGATCGTCTATTAAAAAGAAAAATAAAACACTATATATATATATATATATATATATATTTTTTTTTTTTCCTTAATTTAGATTAACAAGGGACCAATTTAAGGCTTAGAGAAAGATAAAAAAAGTAAACAGTGTAAAGACTCATCATTCATGCTTAATTACTAATTGAAATTGCGGCAAGAAAATGTGGAGGCAGCTAAAAAAAACAAAAACCCTTCGCTCACCTGAAATAATTGACTAGGGCCTGAAGGCAGTGCCACAAAGAAATCGACAATGGTTGGGATGTAGGGTTCGGCTCGAAGAGGCGAACGGATTTGATTTCGGGGTTGGAGCGAAAATTGGCTATTGGAGTCTGGTGTGTGTCTCGTGTCGACGGTTATATATGGGTAATTGGGTTTTCTTAAGGGTTCTGGGAATAGACCTTTTGCATCGAGCCTAAGACAGTACGTTAACGGGTAAAAAAATTATAAGTTACATAAAGATTTACTAGGAAAAAATATAATTTCCATAGGTCTTTAACGTAATCGGAATACTTTTTATTAAATCAAAGATAGGGATAGCAAAAAAAACCCGATAGCCGCGGAGCCCGCCTCGAACGGGGCGGGGATAACCCATTTAATCGGGTATCGGGGCGGGGAATTTCAACCCGGTGTGGGCATGGGTAATGGGTAATGGGCACCCCGCCCCCATTTAATTTAGTTTTAATTTTTTACAAATTAATCTTAGATAGAATATACTTTTGCTAACATAATTTATCTTTTAGGATATAAATTTGACTACTAATCTATTTTTAATTAAATACATATCTTAAAAGCTGAATTTAAAAAAAAAAAAAAAAAAACTAGTAATAAACAGGACAGCATCCCCGCCCCGCCTTAAACGGGTAACGGGGCGGGGAATTGCTTAGCGGGGCGACCCTTCCAGCCCCTGCCCCTGCCCCTGTCCCTTGCCAGCCCTAACCAAAGGAGATCAAGAAAATCAGTACTAATCTTGGCAATTAAATGTTTAATACATTATACGAGCAGCAAAACAATCTTTAATATTTACTTAAAAGAAATTAAAAAAACAAACAAATAAATATACAAATTCATAAACAAGTTTCTAGTGTTTTGTAAAACTGAAAATTGAAAACATGCTAAAAACAGCAAATCAAACTCCTCCTTACAACAACCAAACCAACGTTGCGAAATGAGATATTAGGAACATGCGTTAAAATATTGTTGCGAAATCACAATTATGATAATCAAAGTTAACATACACTAATTAGATTGTTAAGATAGATCCTTTTAACAACAAACAATTAATGAATGTTGCATTTTTTACGCTGCAAAAACCATTTTTTACGTAGATAACAATGTTGAAATCGTGTACATGACATTCGAGATTAACTAAGGATTGTTTGTTTATTATTAATTGAGAAAATAAAAGATCTTGAAGATCACATGTTTGGTCTCGTAAATCGAAAACTATTAATAGTATCAAAAAAGTTAGGGCATGTTCTCTTTACCATTTTCAAGCCGTTTTTTGTTTTCGATTTTTTAAAATAATGAAAACACGTTCTCTTTCCTATTTTGAAAAACGCGTTTTTGAAAATAAATTAAAAATTTATAGAGAAAACCTAAAACGACAAATTCAGTTATAATCAAGCTAAAATTTTCAAAACGCGTTTTGTGTGTTTTCAAAATAATTTTTCAAAATGTAAAAACGAACACATTTTCAACAATCTCAAAATGGACACTCAAAATTCAAAATTCAAAATGAATTCAAAACTCAAAACACAAAACTGAAATACAAAGAGAACAACCCCTTAATACTTAAAAACAGATTGTCATGGTACTTGTGAATGAATAATTAAATGAAAACGACGGTATTTATTTAAGATAGACCACAATTGGTTTAATGTGAACTATTAATGATGGTCATGTAGTGAAAAAATATTGTATAATTTATTATTTGTTTTTATATTAATTTTGTAGCGAGAAAAATATTGTAAAATTCATCAAACATATATATAAAATAAAATTGTTCTATTTTTATTGAATAGTCAAATTTTATTGAATAAAATGTCATAAAATAATTTTTAAAAATTTCAAACCAAAAGCATTGTCTAATTTTTTTTTTGAGAAATAATTTCTTAAAACGACAAACCAAACATATTTTTAGCAATTCAAAACAAACATTCAAAATAGAAAACTGAAAATAAACTAAAAAGAGAAACACAAATCAAACGGACCCTAAATTCTTGAAGACCACATGTTTGGTTTAGCGTAAATCGGAAACTATTAATAGTATTGAAAAAGTTAATACTCAAAAATAGATTGTCATGGTACCTGCTAATGAATAATTAAACGAAAGCGATGGTATTTATTTGAGATAGACAACAATCGATTTAATATTAACTATTAATGATGGTCTTGAATTTAATTCTCATAATTTTACTTTTTATATTCTTACCTTAAGCATAAAAAATATTTTAAATAATTTTAAAAAATTATTATTTGATTAGGGATTTCAAATGATTTTAAATTGATTTGATTGAAAGAGCTGATCGACTAACCCTTTTACTATGAGTTCATTTTTCGACAGCCAAGTAATTCATTTTTTTATGAGTAAATGAAAACTTAAATTGATTTTAATTAAAAATATTGTTCAGTAACTTAATTGCGTGTCATCTATTTATTATTTTACAATCTAAGTAATCGGTTTTATATGTTTTGAAGTACGACGACACCATATGCCGTATGATTAAGATTTTTTCTATTGAACTATAGTATTATTCGGTTTTACATGTCCTGTAACCTTTTATTATCGATTAAAAATTGACAATAATAAAAGATGTAGTAGGACCTTATTAAGTCCCTGTTTGGTGCACATTTTGAAAGTAAGAATGCATTTTTACTGTTGATGTGATGAGGAATACGTGGTTGAAAAATAATGAAAAATTATTGATGTGATGAAAAATATTATTTTATTGAAAAATGTGTAATTGAAAATGAGTAGACGAATGAGAAAAATAACGTGGCTCAAACAGGGGCTAACTATAAAACAAAAATTACGGCTCACAATGAAAATACCAATTGAATAAAAAGCAAGTTGATTATTGAAATTAAAGTTTTTTTTTTAATAATTTAGATTATACATTAAATTGAAATACAATTACAATAATCTGGAAAAAAGGAGTACAAATGTGTTATTGAGATATAATATTTTGATTCCTTAATAAAAATACGTAATCAAAGAAATTAAAAATCAAGAATATTAACTATCTCGTCTCTAAAACTATCATCGAGCATTGCTATTTCTTGTTAACAATTAATATGGTCAATGCATGTTAATTTTTCGTATTTAGAGCAAGAGCGAAAAATTTATATTTGCTCAATTAAAAGAATTATCAGTTTTCATAATTCGACGGTGTAATGATTATTTTTGAACAATCATTTTCAAAATAAGTGAGATCGACAATTTTCATAACACGACTGATCTAAACATCAATAATACATTGGAATAGAATGTACATGATAGGAGCTAAATGAATGCTATAAGTGGGCCATTATTTTTTTATTTTTTTGTTTTACATAAAGAAGTTTCATGAATTACGTAAAAAAGTGACATTTGTGCATGCATGCTCAACTGTTAAAGTTTGACCCAAATTCGATGAGGTTATTGGTGGAATTGTTGAAGTGGGCCTTGAATAGATCAAATATGGATCAAAGGGAAAAACGGAGCTGACGACGCTAGCTAGCCGCTCAAGCACCAAGGTGCCAAAGTTTTATCGAAACTCTGCGTCCTAGTGCCAATCACGTAGCGTCCTTCGTATATGTCTTTTAAAAATATGATTTTATATAGTCGTGATACTCTCATCATTGAAAATGTATATGATGCTTTATTTTCAAAAAAGAAGATGAAGCATCTTGTTGGATTTTAGACTTGTGGAGAAGGTTTTGTTGTTTATGGTGGTGATATGAGGGGCATATCAAAATTTAATTTCAGTAATCAAATTTGTAACTATTGCAAGAATAAGGGACACGTTAAGAATGTTTGCTACAAATTGAAGAATAAAGAAAAGTTGGTTGCTATTTCAAAAGGGAAGGCTATCAGAAACTTCAGGTGAAGTCAATGTTGTAGAGAATTGTTTGAATGATAGATAATTTTTTGTTATTTCTGATAGTGACTCCAAACCTGATGAGAATTGAATTCTTAATATAGCTTGTACTTTTCATATATGTCCCAATTGTGATTTATTTTCAATATATGAAGAAGTTTCGAAATGTGGTGTAATTATGGGCAACAATGCACATTTTAAGGTAGCTGCCTAGCTGGTATTAGAAGAATCAGACTTAATATGTTGGACGGGATGAATAGAATACTTGATGTAGTGAGTTACATTCCAAATTTGAAGAGAAATCTTATTTTTTAAGTAATATTGATTCAAAATTGTACAAGTTTATTGGTGAAGCTGGAGTTCTGAAAATTTGTAAATATGACCATGTTGTATTGGAGAGGCAACAAAGTTTCCAGTTGTATGTTTTGTAAGGTTGTGAATAATTTTTTAAGATCAATAAGTAGATTTTTAGTATTTTTGTGGATATTCAGTTTGATACAGTACCATTGGAGTTTGATTTGAGGTCCGTTTTGAAGAATACATCTAAGTCAAGTTCATAAGTTATAGATAATGCCGCTTTGTCACCACCACTAATAGTGTCATTGTATTCAATTGTTAAAGACAGATCCAGAAGAAATATTGGGCCTCCACGTAAGTACGGGAAAAATGATTTAGTTGCATAGGATTTAGTGTGATTGAGTGGTGTTGAGTTTAACGAAGAACCTTCTACAAAAGTATTTTGCGGCGTTGATTTTGTTTCTGAACATGGTTTTGCCTTATTTGGTGATTGTTTATTTTGTGATTTTGTTGCTCGTATTGATAATTCAAACAAATTTTGGGAAACCGATGGAATTTTTCTGAGCAGTACTTGGATTCATTTATCCTAATTGAATTTTTTGGAAGAGGTGGATAATTTTATTCGTTGGAGAGTTCGATCGATGTTCTTGTTGAAGAGTTTAATTTTTTGTCTTGTAGTGAAATTTGTTTTCGGGTGGAGAGTTTTGAAATTTGTTCATTACATCGAATTTTGGTTCAAAGAATTCGATTGAGTTATTGGAGAAATTATTGAAATGGGTCTTGAAGAGGTCAAATATGGACCAAAGGGAAAAAAAGGAAGTTGACGGTGCTAGCTAGTCGCTCAAGCGCCAATGTGTCAAAATTTTATTGAAATTCAACGCCTTAGCACTAACCACGCAATGCCCACCGTTGCGCGTGTCGTCTACTTCCCACCTGCTCGGCTACGCATGGCGCTCGCTACCCTCGAAGCTGTCGCCCAGGAGGTAGTGCCATATGGGGAAATATTGTTTTTTTTATTCCACACATTTTTAGACTATTTCTATCTTTAGAAATATTGTTAGAATTTTAATATGTCTTCTTTATATAGTTGACTCTTCTTTACAAATTAGGCAAATTATTGAAGTTAGACAATTTTTTGTATTATTTCTCCTTTATAGTGAATTCTCCATTCCTATGCAAATTTCTTGTGTTGTTCTTGGGTTGTAATCATTACTTCATATCGTGTCATATAATTTTGTTTGTCTGTATCCTAACATCAGCTAACCTAACCAATTTAAACATAAATTGCTCATTTACCATCACAAGCAATCATCTAGAAATTCTAGAATCTACCCATAACAATAATGCACTCTCGTTTTGTTGAAATTAATGTCTCTCTCATAGGTGACACCATCATATCTAATCTTTCAAATAAATCTACTCAAGAATACTGATTCCACCATTGCCACTAAAACATCAAAGTCGCCAAATCACGTTACTGTAGGGTGACACGGCATTTCGCTAGTGTCATCTGTGACTCTCTCTACATACATTGGAAGTGAGAATGATTTTGTGTTGGCTGGGATGATATAATTAATTTGGATATGACAAGTTATAAAATTATCGTCTCTAGAGAGCCAAACGTGCCCTATGAGATGTGCGAATCAAAACTGGTTTCCACGTGTACACTTTGAGGACTTGTACCAATTCACAACATGACCATTTCGTTGGTTGAAACTAATTTAGATATGACTATTTATAAAATTATAGTCTCTAAAGAGCCAAAACGTGCCCTAAGGGATGTGCTACTCAATCCAACTTGTACACTTTGAAGACTTGTATCAATTCACACACATGACCATTTCATCAACATAATATATCGTTGTAATCTTCTCAAGACAAAGATTAATTACGACTTTATTTAACGTCATTAACCCACTTAAAGTTTCCCTCAAAGTTGGCGAATAAATTGGTAACCCCTTCAATAATCTCCTTTAGCTTGTGTTCGACACCCATTTTGGGTGAAAAATGAATTTCGAAATAATGATTGATGTAAAAATGTGTGATTGAAAAGTAATGAAAAGTTTTAGATTTGTGTGTAATATTATTTTATTTGAAAATGTGTGGTTGAAATAAATAAAAAGAAAAAAAAAAAAGAATAAGAATGGGTGTCAAACAAGTGCTTAATTCCAAATTAATTCCGACATTTTCACGTGATAAATAGTTGTTCATTCAACACATCATATACTGAGAGGAAAAAAGGATAAATAGTTGTTCATTGATAGGATCTAACAAGCTTACACACATTGCCTCATAATTTACACATGAATAACACAAACAGAGAGGAGAATTAGACATTAAAGAGAGAAAAAGTCGACCCGCGCTAGAATAAAGTAGTAATTTAACAAGCCCTGCTGCTCTTGAAAGGAATGGCTCTGATGACAATCTGGTGGTAAATTGCAGCAAGAGCAGCTCCGATGAAGGGTCCGACCCAGAAGATCCACTGGACGAAGTAAGTAAACAATAGTTTTAGATGAAAATGTACGACTGATTAACAATTGTGAGAAACTATAACCAATCTAAGCATAGAGAGATTCTTACGTGGTCACTCCACGCATGCTCTTTGTTGTAAATGATGGCAGCTCCAAGACTCCTGGCCGGGTTGATGCCGGTTCCGGTGATGGGGATGGTGGCCAAATGAACCAAAAATACTGCAAACCCAATGGGGAGAGGAGCCAAAATCTGCAAGACAAAAAAGAATTTTAGGACTCCACTGCATGAATTATCTTTTCCCATATCAAGAAGATAACCGTCATGAGCTTTTGTAGGTTTTCGAATAGTACGTGTGATTCCAACCAAAATGTATGGATAAAAAGTATATTTGACCAATTATAAAAAGCGCCAAACAGTGCATCATCAAACATGAACGGAAAATTTTGACAAAAACCATGTGTGATGAAACATCAGCGTTTGGTGACATTCAGTATAGGTCCGTTTTGGCCTGAAGGGAACATTGATAACTAAACAGATGAGCCCCATATCATGCTAAGATTGCCTTGAATGACTTGAAGAAAGCAAATCTAAATAAGCATATTTGCTCAACATCTAAATGAAACTATTTTTTTTTTTTTTGAATTCCAGCTACACAAAACATAATTAAATAATCAATTCTTCCACTTTTTTGATACTAGATAAACAAGGTATGATATAAAAGCTTAAACTGAAGTAATAAATAACAAATCAAAGCACCAAATCCTATCTTTACAAACAAATGTAAGAAACTATCAATAAAGAAAAGTTAACATTGACGTGTAAACGACAAAGAATGACCTACCGGAACATGTGAGTCTCGGGCGTTTCTCTTGGCATCAGTGGCAGAGAAGACAGTGTACACAAGAATAAAAGTGCCAACAATCTCAGCACCAAGGCCATCACCCTTGGTGTAGCCATGCTGCACCATGTTGGCTCCACCTTGCAGTCTCTGGTATGGACCCTCCATGAATCCCTTGACTACACCAGCACCACAAATTGCACCAAGGCACTGCATCACTATGTAGAAGATAGCCCTGGTCAAGGAAAGCTTCCTTGCCAAGAACAAACCAAAAGTCACAGCAGGGTTGATGTGCCCCCCTGTTCAACAGCCAACACAAAAATTCAGTTTAGCTTCAAATTTGAAAGCTTCCATAGAATAGTGTCAGTGGTCTAAAGTGGTGGTGGGAGGTACACTAAGCAAGAGCATAAAATCTGAAACCAGGGTCCCTTGAAAAAATAACCAAGATCCTAGCTTTTCTCTAAAATGAAATATCAATGGATCAATCAAGAACTTATACAACCAGAGCCAGTGACAGTAATTCATAATTAACCACAAAAGTTTCCTATCTGGGGCATAAAACAAAAGGAAAGACACAATTTTCCCCAAATTCACACAGTAAAAGAAACAAACAGTAGGCATGTAAAGAGAAAACACAGTAAATGGGATAAAAACTAACCTGCATGCAAAGAGAAAACACAGTAATTAGGATAACTACTAACCTGAGATCCCAGCAGTGCAGTATACAAGTGCAAAAATCATGCCACCAAAGGACCAAGCAATCCCCTGGATGCCCACAGAGGCACACTTATTCTGTGATCTACCAACCCCCATGACTGTCAAGATCGTTATGTACAAGAACAAGAAAGTAGCCACAAACTCTGCAATACCGGCCCTGTAAAGAGACCATGATTTCAGCTCCCCAGGCTCAAATAAGGGGGCTGGGGGTGGGTCCTTGTAGCCCTTGTCTGATTGAGCAGCTGTACCCAAAGGCTGCTTCTCAGTGAACTTGTTGGCTCCAAGCCTCACATCCTCTTCCCTGTTCTCTGCCATTAATTCTTGATTTTCTTTGCTCTTTCTTTAAAGTTCAAGAATGAATTTTTGGGGTGGAGGTGGGACAGTGTTTTATTGTTGAGATTCTTGAGAAGTCATTTCTTCTTTAAGTTAAAAATAAAAAATTCTTGTTTATAAAAAAATCTTCTTCATTCAATTAATTTGTTAAACTAATCCGGTTTTGTTAATTGCTTAATTATTTTTCAAATTCAGGGAGTGGGAGAAAAAGTGTTCCAGAAAGAGCAGAGAGATATTTGACGTGTTTTCTTGTCATGTTTTTATCTTGTACAGTGTGTCAGCGCCATTAATCAATCTATGTGCTTGCGTTTGCTTCTTATTAATTAACCTAATCCACAAAAATAAGAATGTGGGCAGCTAAGCAATTATCAAAAAGATTGAGCCAAATCAGCTAAGCAATTATAAAAAATATTGAAGCCAAATGTTGTTAATTCGGGGGTCGACCTATAAAAAAACACACATTTAAAGCAGCGCCGAATTGCCTAATAAATGAGTTGTACTATGTTAACATTCACTTTGACATAATAGGGGATCAAATGGTCACATGACGGGCCTCCTATTGGGGGGCCGCCTGCACCCTGTGTTAAAATAGCACAACTCCAAATGAGTATATCAAAATTGAAAACTGTGAAATTTTAAATGTATACGGTATAAAATGAATACTCTTATATCTTAATGATCGTCTCTCTGAATCGTCTTTTCTCTTGAATGTGTTTGGTATGAATAATTTTCAATTAATTAAGGTTAATTATTTATGTTTAAATTTGTGAGTTGAATCCTCCTCCCAACTGTGAATTCGAGTAAAATTATGCATTAATTATGTATTATTCTTCTATGAGTAATGCTATTAATGAATATTTCGTCCATTTTCAAATTTCAACTATAATGATATGGTTGTAATTCAAAAAGATTTATTTATATCAAGGTTAAAAAGTAATTATTTCCCTTTTTGTCCTCCATTTATTTACTACAACTTTGGTTGTACTTCAACTCATTTTCTTTCACATTCTATCGTTTTACACGAATATAATTAACTTTTAATCATGATTAAACATTCCTTATTATTATTTTGTATCTAGAAAATAATTAAAAATTGCTCTTAAGCACGGCGAAACATCTTCATAGCTAATTTCTCCTTTAGTAGAAAAAAATAAAATAAAATTATATACATCATTGTCTAAAATAAGGTAAAAAGTCATTATTTTGGTGCTAGGTAATGAAATGTTTACTGTTAACCCACTTTTCCACGTTCTTTGCCGGAAAAGAAAGAAAGAAGGGCTCAAAGGTGAAGTTCCATCTTTCCAAAGGGAAAATGACAGCCACAACATAAAACATAATTTTATATTTTATGAAGTTGATCCATAAATTGGGATCAATTAACTTTTGTGTTCTTCAATTTGAACCTTCAATGTTTATGTTTGTTGCACTTTAGTCCTTATGGACGATTTTCATCAATTTTACTAGTAAAAGGCACTTGGATCTTAGGTGTCTAGTTTTTTAAAAGTAAAATAACTCCTAAAGGTGTCGTCGACTCCAACTACCATCCATGTACGATCTATACTAGATCTAAGCAACTGCTCATCCTACCAAGTAAACACTTAATTTCAATAAATAAACAAGCTTGGTCTTCTTCCTATCCTCATCCCCGTCTTTCCTCGAGTCTTTCTCCCACCCTTTGGTTCCTTACCCACCTTGCGCCCTGCCGATTAGAATGGTAGGAAATGTCAAAAAGACAATTCGTTTTTTGAACCCCTTTTTGGTTTTTCTTATAAACTAGCAAAGATTAGTATTTAATATGCAAAGCATTCAACATTGTTGTAATAAGAATCAAGTATTTTTGGTTAAAAATAAAAATATAATCGTCCAATCGAACTTTGACAACTTAACACCAACCTCAACATAATCTGCCCATCGAGAAATGAAATACAACAAAAATGTTATATTAAATGAAATGTCACAAACATAAGTTGATAACCTACCAAGCAAATTTTTCCATCAACTGGGGTCCAATTTTGATGATCATAAATAAAAATAATCAAGAAGAATAATGTCTATTGACCAANAAGTATTTTTGGTTAAAAATAAAAATATAATCGTCCAATCGAACTTTGACAACTTAACACCAACCTCAACATAATCTGCCCATCAAGAAATGAAATACAACAAAAATGTTATATTAAATGAAATGTCACAAACATAAGTTGATAACCTACCAAGCAAATTTTTCCATCAACTGGGGTCCAATTTTGATGATCATAAATAAAAATAATCAAGAAGAATAATGTCTATTGACCAATTTATTCTTAATTTAACATGATCAAGCACGGTGTGACATTTTTTCATGGTTAAATTAAAGTTCGTGGGGCCAAAATTTTCAAATCTTTATCAATCTATGTGCCTAGGAGTGGCCAGAACATGCTACACAACTCATATTTATGGCATGCTCACATGCAACCTTAAGCCCCACCCCCAACTTTAGGACTCCATGCCAACCCTGCTGATCTGGCCTTGATGTGCATTACCAATTTCTGCCTGCCTGTTTCAGTATTACTAATTTCCGCCTGCCTGTTTGCTATGATTTTT
>CAIGRN010180947.1:0-10305 GCA_903798345.1 Fraxinus anomala | reverse complement strand
GAATGATAATAATCACAATGTTTTCCATTGTTTTCCATTCAATTTGCCTCCAAAATGACCACATATATATAGACTTTGATTCGTTCTCACAAAGTGGTGCCAAAACATAAGCAAAAAGCCACCAAATTTGAACTCCAACGATAGAAAACTACCCCAACGGTCACTGGCGCAGGGGCGCCTCAAGGTAGCACGGAGACGCTACTATTCTCGGGTGAGAAAGACTTCCAATGGGTGCGAGGGCGCCTAATTTTTTTTTTCACACACTTCCCTTTTGATTTTGAACAATAAATTATCAACACTTTTTTGTAAGTAAAAAAGACCTTTGAATGTCAGAAACTATGAAATAACTAGCGAACAAAATTTTATTTACTTTTTCATCCTTATCGATATCTAGAAGTACCTCATTGAATATACCAAACATATAATATTTCTCAAGGAAAAAGTTCAATTTTGCCTCTTTCGTCATGCCAATATATGCAAATAACATGGAAAGATCAAAGCTTCGATTCAATAGCACGTGTCAAAATCAAAGGATTGGAAGAAAAAAGTAAAGAGTGGAACTGAGTTCAGTGCCCAAGCAACATTCTACCACGTTCGAGATCAAATGGCTAAATAACTACGACCTAGTTCGACACTTCATAGATTTACCATCCCTAGGAACCATAATACCCCCTAATCGAGCTGAAATAAATTGCATGAAAAATAACAGAATAGGTAGTGAGAAGTTTAGTGCCATTGACAACACCGAGGCAATGCTGCTCTCGCCACCTGGGGGTTTGCGTACACCACCAATAAACTTATATCATAAAAGATGCTCTATGCTACAAAATATTTAGTTTAAAAGGTTATATTAATGACATTCATAACAATGTGGGTCAGAATATGTTTTTGGACACATAACAAAGTTATAACAAATATATTTTTAACTAATAAAATTAAATTAGTGCATATTACTTATTTTGATAATCATGGTTGAAATAAATAATTTTTTAACTCATAAGTATAAATAAGTAATATATGAAAAAANATAACAAAATTCAAACAAATATATTTTAACTAATAAAATTAAATATGTAGCATATTACTTATTTTGATAATAACATCTATTTTATAGTCGAAATAAATAAATTTTTAACTCACAAGCATAAGTAAGTAATATATGAAAAAATACATTAGAAAAAAATTAATTATTTTTAAGCTTAGTCAAACATGTGGTATTTCATATTGTCCAAATAAGTCATTTATCTTTACTTTAATAGAAAAAAATTTGTTATATAATAAACTAATTTGATTATAAGTGAACTATTCAAACTTAGTTATATATATGTGTGAAATAAAATATATAATTTGATAACGAGTTATTTGTGTATCATGAATATTAAAATAAATATGTAATTGTTGTAGTGTCTTAAACTAAAATTTGAATACTTGAACATTGGGCTTGGGTTGGAAATGAAGTTAGTTGGGCTAAAATTAATTTTTGGACTGGACTAAATTTTTATTCTTTTTCATTTTCACCATGAATACCGAATACGTAAATTTTTCATTTTTTACAAGCCAATTTACTTCAAGGATGCTCCACCCGTCTCTATACCAAAGTAGAGTAAAGCCACTTTGCCCGAATTTGGTGCCACCTCGGTTGACCGACCCTCACATTGCACCGTGGATCCCGCGTGAATTAAATAATGCCGACCTCCCATGTGTGTGTGTTTGGTCAACCAAGGTGTAATCTAAGATGTTCGTGTATCATTACTCACCAAAGTAATCTTTGGATTCAACTTTGCCATCTACAAATATATCATTGCCACTCATTTCTTCAAGCTTAGTCATACTCAATGACTTCTCAGCCGAACCTGGAGGAACCTCTCCCTTGAAAATGTCATTGCCTGTAAGCTCTGCAAACTTCTGGTTATGAGTTTTCTTTGAAGTAATGACCATGGGTTCGTTCCTGAATAAAATATTACTTTGACCTCCAGCAGACTATAAAACACACGAAGAAGTTCAAGCCGAGATATGAGAAGAGACATCAATTAGTGCTAGTTTACCAATACTTTTAAGTGCTTATAAATTGGTCAAACATAATTTCTAACCACACATTCCTCAATACCCGCAACTTTTATTTGATTTTTAACCATAGATTCCTCGGGACCCTCTGCTAATAAGCACTTAAAAGTTTAACCAAGAAACCACTCATGAATACTGGATTATTTAACTTTGAGCTTCAAAGGGAAGATTTAACAAGCCAAGAACCAAATGACATTTGAAGTGGTAACTCCATTTTCTATTCTTCTATTCGCCGATTCCTTTTCATATCAGCCTAGTGAACCTCATTCTAAACATATTTCTTTTCCTTTAGGCTTCTGAGGCACGATATTTGGAGAAAAACCCGAACCAGAGGGCTGATTCTCCGACCCCATCAGCATATCCCTACAACACTTAAATCGCAACTACTGTGCACATCTGCACTGGTGAGCACTCCAGTAGAGTTCAAAAATCACTTAAAAAGAACAAGGAAAATACTTTTCTAATTATTCATCCACTTCCAGTTAACATTGCATATATCTATTATTGAATGGCACATATCTACTACACTGGTCTATGAATGGAAATCGAACATGAGCAAAATTTGAAAAAAAAAAAATAATAATAATAAAAAAACTTTACCTGAACAGAACACTCAGGGATAATTGTTGAGGATAAAATACGTGGGTTTGGAAAAGATTGAACATAAAGACTCAATATGTATCGTATTTAAGCTCCAAAAGCTCTAATAAGCAATTGGATCCAATCCATTAGCTTTAAATGAGCAAAGTAACACAAAATGAATAAATTTGAAGGTAATTTTTGTTTTTTTTTTTTTCATCAATTCGCATTTTTATTAGGGGCTTTCATTCAAAAGACACAGTCAAAGAAGAAATTAATTTATAAAGACCAACATCTATTTTTTTTAGTTAGATAACCTAAACATACCAAGAAATGAAAAATGGAATTTGTAAATTATTAAAATGTCGTTGTAGGTAAAAAAAAAAAAAAAAAAACATTAATTGCCCTAATTCCTATTTCAATTCCCATTTAGCTCTAATTGAATTTTTGTTTTCCTTTCTTCCACAATCGGCTTCGACATCTTCTATGAACCATTTCATTTTCTTATCATCATCTTCTCTATTTCATGAAACCATAAAATCTACATTTTCATTCCCTTGAGTACTCATTTGGTTGAAGTGGGTAATCGAAGTTTATAATATTATCGTTGAGCATTTGGAGAAAAAGATAATGTATTGTTAATTTTTTTATATTTGGGCTACTTATTTTTTTTTCCATTTTTTTGAATAATTTCTTTGTGCAGTTGTCGTGTGTTTATGGTGTTCATTTGTCAATAATGATTTTGAATTCATTCTATCATTGGATTAGAGCTTTGATATGGGTTGCTTCCCAATCTATTTTTCTATTAGTTGAAGTGAAATGTACGTTGATAAAGACATGTTCGTATATTATATCTGTTGTTCTACTGTGAAACATACATTTGATTTTTTATTGTACAAAACAACTTACATATCGTTTTTTACAATCCGTAACGACATACATATCGTTATCAGTACTGTACGAAAATTTGATATTTGATGAAATTTTAAAATTTTTAAGTTGAATTGCAGTTATGGACACAATGAATATGATATGGATATTATTTTGTTATCCTGTTGAATATTAGCAATCAATTGAAGGTGCATGAAAATTAAAATATGCAGGGAATGGTAAAAGAAAAACAACGCTTATTCTTGTTTCGAAAATAATTTCTTGTGTGAAAGTGTATGATAAAATCAGAGAGATGTTGAATATCGGCGCAATACTATACAAAATAGAGATGTCAACTCTTGTTCCTATAATGTCTAAGGCTTCCTATAATGTCTAAGGCTCCAACTGAAAGAAAACTAGTTATGTTTGTTCCATTTGTACAGACAAAACTTGTAGTGAAATTTCAGGTTGTAATATTGTCGTGACTTGCAACTCTATTATTTTGTACTTATTGGAAGCACAAAATGATTTATTAGATTTTGTAGTCATTGTACTATTATCGCTTTTGTGATATTGGAACAAAATTAAAGTAATTTCACGTTGTTGTGTTCATTTTTAACTTAATCACATTACAAACAAACGACTTTTATATCGTTATAATTGATGCAGATGTCGTTCTAGTATGAAAAATTCATTGATTCACATAATGACATTAAAATCGTTCCTGATATACAAAAAGATATTAATGTCGTTCCAGTATGAAAATTGCACCGATTCATATAACGAAATTGAAATCGTTCCTGAGATATAAAATGATATTGATGTTGGTCCAATATAGAAAACACAATGCTTTACTGATTTTCATAATGACATTGAAGTCGTTATAGACCAATAAAACGATATAGAAGTCGTTAGATAAAAAAAACTTGCATAACGCACGTGACATAGGGAGCCGTAGCGCGCTCGTCCAATGGACCATTTGCTCTCGAGTGGTAAACAACTCAGAGGCGTACTCGCCAACCAAATTTTCTTTGGGTTAATGTTTTGGTTCCCAAACTTTCGTCCTTCATTTAATGGAGACCCTTCTCATGCAATTTTCAAAAAACGACAACAAATTATAATGATCAAATTCACGAAATAACATAACAATATCTGTATTATTTCAGTATAAATTTTGCAAGATTGAAATCGTTTCATTTCAAATCATAACTAAAACGATATAGATATTGTTTTCTTTATTGTAATGATATTGATATCGTTATATATCAAACACATGAAACAACATAACGACTTTCATATCATTTCAGTACAATTTTGATGACATTGGTATCGTTCTAATCAAATCATAACAATTTTCAGCCAAAAGGATATAATTATCGTTTTGTATAAAACTAAACGATATCTATGTTGTTGTAGTTATTATTTGAACTAGAACGATTTCAAACTTGTCAAATTTGTATTATAATGATATGCATGTCGTTATATTATTTCGTGGATTTGATGCATAATGATATCATTATCGTTTCAGTACAATTTTGACGACAATGATATTGTTTCAATTTAAATCATAACTAAACAACATATGTATCGTTTTAGTTTATATAAAATGATAATTATATCGTTTATGCTAAAAACGACGGTTTAACTATTCACGACCACTCGATATACATCGATATATGTAGGATGATCAAAATAGGTCATCACGTGGGTTCGATCACACTCAAAAAAAACTATGGGTGTTCCCATGATTATATACCACATTCGAACTATTCCGACAGAAAGAAAGTATCTTCATTCGTTCTTTCTAAGCCATTTGAGTGGCATCAACCCACTTGATGACCTCTTTCGATTATCCTATGTATGTTGAAGGCATGTCGGGTGGCTATGGACGGTCGAATCGTTGTTTTTAGTCGGAACGATATAATTATCATTTTATATGAAAATAAATGATATCTATGTCGTTGTAGTTATGATTTGAACTGTAATGATTTAAAACTCATCAAATTTATACTAAAACGACATATATATTATTTTAGTTTATAGAAGTGATAATTATATCATTTCTGCTAAACATGACGACTCGACCGTCCATGGCCAACCCAGCATGCCTTTGACATACATAGGACGATCGAATGAGGTCATCAAGTGGGTTGAAACCGCTCGTACGACTTAGAAAGAGCGAATGTAGACACTTTGTTTCTATCGAAATAGTTCGATGGTGGTATATAATCATGGGAACACAA
Organism: Fraxinus anomala; assembly: GCA_903798345.1. NCBI lineage: Eukaryota > Viridiplantae > Streptophyta > Magnoliopsida > Lamiales > Oleaceae > Fraxinus > Fraxinus anomala. The sequence goes on along the minus strand of CAIGRN010180947.1, from coordinate 4,549 downwards.
ATATTCCCATAGTTTCTATTGAGTGAGATTGAACCCACTTGATAACATATTTCGTTCATCCTACATATGTCGATACATGTCGGGTGGACATACTTAGAACTGGAACGATCTCAATATCATCAAATTTGTATCAAAACGATATAGATGCCGTTATGTTATTTTATGGATTTGATATATAACGATATCAGTATCGTTATGTATTAAAGGAAACATTATAATGTTGTTTTAATTATAATTTGAACTGGAATGATATCAATGTCATCAAAATTGTACTAAAATGACATAGATGTTATTATATTATTTCGTGGGTTCAATACATAACAATATCAATGTCGTTAATGTCATTGTAGTTATGATTTGAACTAAAATCGTAAATATTGTATCGAAACGACATGAATGTTATTATAGTATTTCGTGAGTTTGATGCATAAAGATATAAATGTCATTATGTATTAAAAGAAATGATTCAACATCGTTTTAGTAATGATTTGCATGTGCGTGTGGTCCACGCCGATGTGTGCACCTTCGAATTGTTCACCATCAGAGAGCAAATTGTGCCTTAGACGCGCACGAACAGTGCATTACGTTGTGTAAGCAGTGTAAGTTTGTTTGCAAAACAATTTCTTTGTAGTTTTTTTAGGTTTTAACAACTTTAATGTCGTTATGAATATCATTAAAGCAATGTGTATTTGGTACTGGACGTCATAAACATCTTTTTGTGTCTTAGAAACGATTTCAATATCATTATGTTAATCAGTGCAAATATTGTTTTATGTCTCAGGAACAATTCTAATGTTGTTATATAAATGTGTGCATTTTATACTGGTCGACATCAATAAACGATATAATTATCCTTATCCATTGGGCCATAGAGTCTTACATGTCACTTTTAGATAGTAAGAGATTATGATCTATATTTCATTCAGTTATATTGATAATAAAATCCTTGGCCAAAGTGCACCCATAAGTCAAAACTGAGTTTTCGACTTATATTGACTTAAGAGTGGAATGAAAGATATGATCGATAATTGAGATTGACACACATCCATATCTCGTAATTGAACGGATCATATTGATGAATGGATTATAGTTTCAGGGTAAACGAACAAATTTGATTTTGTCATACCACGTGACACTTTTCGTCACATGTATTGCTCCAATACATTGATAGATGTCAATCTGGGACGACGGATGTGAATTGATGATAAATTAAAAAGGGATATTTAATCTATCGATTAGATCAAAATAATAATTCACGTCATTTGTTATCGTAATAGAGAACCTGATGGGTCATACACAAAAAGAGAATTAGAAGAATGCGATTTCAATTAATTAATTAACAAGTGTTATATAATTAATTACTTGTGTTGCTTTTTAATAAGTCCGGATTAATTAATTGGATTAATTAATTTATGGACCGAATTTAATTAATTTGATTTACAATTAATTGAGTTGCTTGTTAATAGGCTTGAATTAATTAATTAGATTAATCCAATTAATTAATTAGATTAATCCAATTAATTAATTCATGGACCAAATTTAATTAATTAGATTAATTAAATATTAGATCGAGTTAAGTTTAAGAGACGGGTTAAGTCCACTTGGACTTATTTTAATAAGCCATTAGGATTTCGGAAAAGAATAGAACACAATTCATTATCTTTGCACAAGAAAGCAGAAATCCTAATTTTCTCTCATTCTTGTTCCATATGTGCATTTCTATTGGAGGCCGGACAATTGTGGATTACAGATCGTGATTATTCGTGTTCCAGATCAGCAAAAAAGTTTGCAAAATCTACAAAATGTATTATTCTAAACACAATTTCTATCTAAATACAAAGCAGATACGTGGTGGGAATTGAAAAATAATTTATTTTTCGATGCATGATTAAGTAAATTCCCAACAGAAACATGTAACAACTCGATGCATCCCTCAAATCATACATTAACTTTCTTGCATGTGTCCACTCCCTGTCACAAAATTGTACACCAGATTGGAATATAAAAGTAACTAATGTTTGGCCTTCTAACTTATCAATCCAGAATCATTAAGTCCGCCTTCAACTCGTGCCAGTCGTATAGCATACAATAATAAAGTTTACCCTTTATTTCCCATCGTTTCTTATAAAAACGTGTAGGTCATTCAGATCTAAACAATTTCATACAAAACTAGTGAGTAACCACTAGAATATTTATATTGTAGATCTAAATTTGCATGTGCAAGACGAGCTTTGAAGCAGTCATGATTTTCTTGCTACTGCATTATTACACATGTTGTGTTCTTTCTTTTTATTTTTATAATTTGTGCACACTATGTGATCTCTTTTGCCATCAAAGCAGGTAGTTTTCCTTATATTCCTGAGGCAGCCCCTTGGTAATTTTGAGGGTTAGCTTCACACATTAGGGTAGACTAGTGCAAGACTACTGCAATGACTTTTATAGGGATTAAGAATTAGGATCAACATACGAGCTAGCAGTCAAATCCAGGTTTACGCACTAAACTTATTCTCAAAAAATGTTCAAAAATGTTATCAACCAGGGTGATTTTTAATGTCTTTGCATGTGTTGTGTGTAGGCATAGCTATTCCATAGCGTAATTAGCACAAAACATTCCTATCGTTTTCACTCATTGTGTAAATCATCCCTATGCTTTCAAAATTGACATTTACAACCTCATTTCAACATTTTCTTATGGATTTGGTCCTTTCTATCTCATTCTATTAACTCCTTCCATCAAATAGACAAGTGGATTGTACTCGCATCATTTGAGAAGGGTAATTTTGTTAAGCCATTGGATATGTTTTACCCACCTAATCTATTTTCCCTTAAACTGTATTGTTATAATACAACTATCATATACATAGTGAAAAACGTAGAAATTAAGTGCCAGCAAACAACAGTGGTCAAAATTATATACAATTCCTGCAATGCAATTGTAGTCTTTGATGGATTGGGGAATATATCCAGTTCTTTCAATGTGGGTGCAAACGAATTCTTTGATAAACCCTTTTCTCCCTGCAATAATCACCAGAGGTTTAACAGGGAAGAGAATCATATTCTAAGGATCTTCTTTGGTTACGATCTGGTGTTCGTAGCTCCGGTGAAAGCTCGAAAAGCATGCATCCTCTTTAAACTCTAAGAGCTTAACTTCTCTAAAAATTTCATTTGGTTTCTTGCCTACTTTTGATTTCCTTTTGTTGAAGTAGAAACAATAATTTGAAGTAAGAATGATTTATTTATTTTTAATTTTTTTTTTTTGTGTATATTTACAATATTTTGGATTCATCTATTCTATATATCTATGGAAATAACTAACGGGATCACTAAATTAATAAGAATATAAAACAGATATTTAAGGTTGAATGTAAAATTAGACAAATCACATTTTTATTTAATAATATTTTTGCTCTACTTCATTGAGATATTTCGGAGCTGCCTGATTTTGTAGATCAAATGTCCGCTAAATGTCTGGAGCAAGAAAACTCACGGAGACCACAAAAGTCTAAATCCTCAAGAGGTGCTTCACGTGTTATTAGAGATTCTTATTTTGGCATGGATAAGCAAAAAACTATCCTTGTACCTCAAGTCCTTTGGTTTTTCATCAACAATTTTATAGACATGAAGGTCCATCAGGTACCATGAACTTGGCGGCCCCCAATAAACTTTCAACTCAGGCCAATGAGAAGCAATTCTGAAATTGTTTTTAGTACTCTCAACCAAAACCCTGCTAAATTCTTCCAGATCCTTAGGTACCATGAACTTGGAGGCCCCCAATATACTTTCAACTGGCCAATGAGAAGCAATTCCAAAATGGTTCTTTGTACTCCCATCCGAAACCCTGCTGAATTTAGTATTCCAAATCTTCAACACAAGTATACAATATGTGCAATGAGTGCAAATGATAGGGATGTTTTGTGCTAATTACTCTTCTTCTTTTCCTGATATATTTGACCTGTAAATCCTCATTTCAAATAATGAATTTAATTCCATTTGGTTCTTGAGTTTAAATTATTTCTGTATGTAGAAACTTGAAGTTTAGTTTATTTCTTTGTACAAAGATTAAGAACGATTCTTTATTCATGAATCTTGAATATTTATATTTTTGATGATTTAGGTTTGCTGTTATTAATTTTCTACTCCTCTCTCTATATATGAAATATATACTATAACAATACAATTGAAGGGAAAATGGATTAGGTGAAAAAAAAAATACATAGCGGCTTAATGAAATTACCATTCTCAAATGATGTGAGAGCAATCCACGTGTCCATTTGATGGAAGGAACTAATAGAATGAGACACAAAGGACTAACTCCGCAAGAAAATGTTGAAATGAGATTTTAAATGCCAAGTTTTAAACGATAGAAACTAATAGAATGAGATAGAAAGGAATAAAGGGGGCTCGTAGGATTCCATTATACATATATATTCAAGCCAAGGCTTGGGGATTTATTGTACATATATTATTCAAGCCAAAAGGAGGGAAAAAACAAGAAATTAATTAAGGAGCTACGGTTTCAAGATTTTACAAGAAGAAGGTGGAATCTTGG
>CAIGRN010180938.1:0-23408 GCA_903798345.1 Fraxinus anomala | reverse complement strand
TTACATTTTTAATAATAAAATAACCAAAATCAAATAATTAAAATTAAAAACTCATTTCCACCTTCTTCATCCCCATAGACCCCCGTCCAACCCCCACCCAAAATCTGTAAATCTGAGAAATCAAAACCTAGAATTTCTTACTTTTATCCGATCCGATTTTTCTCTCTTTTTTTAAGGCGTTGAACCCATGAGTATCATATAGCCAAGGGGTCACCTACTCATCTGTCACGGCTACGAAAGTAGAAAAACCCACTAAAGGCTTTGGGATCTTTGGGATAGCAAAAAACAGATACCCCAATTACTATCGTAACGATTCTGTATATGTTGCCATGATTGACATCCTAGGAAGGTCAGGGAGTGGCTGAGATGAAAGAAGTAATTTATAGAATAAATTAGGACTCCTACGAGTGTCGAAATTTAGTATTTGTCGGTGCAATTAAAACTTATGCAATAGCAAGTTTATTAGATGAAGCAATTATTCTATTAAGAAGTCTTCTACAATTCAATTGTGTGAACTGGACATAATCTTTCTGAAGATACTAGTGAAAGAGAAGAAACTAGAAATCACTTCACCTTTTTTTAGAGATTTCCTGGTTGCAATTCATCGGAATTTTCACTTCCACTTGCAGATTTCTCGATTAATCACAAAAAATTTTCTCCGGTTGATTTCCCAAATTTGCAAACTGGGGGTGTAGAGGAAGAAGGGGGAAAGGGGTTTATAATTTTAATTATTTTATCATATAAAAAAATAAAATTACCATTTTAACCTTTTAAAATTAGTCAAAATCAATTATTTGATCAACTAACGATCAAACTAACAGAAAACATCCATTTGGACTTCAGCTGCGACAATTTGTAAAGTTTGGTACTGCTGGCACAAAAGAAAGGTTTAGGCAAATTCTGCTACTTAATGAAAGGTTTGGTACCGCTGCAGCAATTATCCCTTTTTGTTATAGTTTATAAAATATATAGAATAAAGATTTAAAAGGCTTGTATACCAAACCATAACCACATTATGCCGTGTCCAAATCTAGTTATACAATCACCATAGCATGCCCAAACAAAACTCAAATGTCAACTCTAATTCAATTTCCTTAACTCTCCCAGATACACATTTAGTAGCATACAGCTAAAAAAACACTTGCACACAATCTGGCAGCAGCCTCAACCACTCTTCTTTCACAAACCCGATTACAGTTAAACCTTTTGCTACGCTGGGGCGATTAATGTAATTCACCGAAGCCAGACTGCTCAACAAAACATAGCGACGTGCGTATGTGTTTTATATATATAGATCGATCAACTAACGCAGCAGTACACACCATTCCAGATTTGTATTTACAGTTCAGCAACAAGAAAGCAGCAAGCAATCTACCTTGTTAAATTATCTCCATATCAATCAAGTCAATCGCAACAACGGTGAGATCCATAGCTCAGCCAATTAGTATATCTCCCATCATCGTGACACCTAGACAAATTCTGGTGTTATATTTGTGTATGCTCACTTTATAACTTCACTTCTCCTATCCCTAACCAGTTTTGACCTAAAGGATCAGAATTTCTTCAGCCTACTGAGTAGTAAAAATACATCAGTATCCGTAGCATTCAGGTATAACTGAAGTGTCCAAGCATTTTTGTCTACTCCAGCATTTCTTACGCCAGATTTGTCCACCAAGAGAGAATCTCAGCCAAAATCAGATGTGTGCTTTGATATAGTAACTGACCAAGCATTTCACTGCAGAAGCATCTAATGAGATTACCTCTTGCAATAAAACTATAAATATCATTGTGAAAAAAACCATTTCAAATTTCAAGAGAAGTTAACAAGTGATTGAAAAAATCTATCCAGTTTTTTACACGGAAAAAGCAAGCTCCAAGGCTTCATTATATGTTCGAACAAAGTCTATAATCTTCTTTATATTACCTCTGCTACTGTTTTCTTCAATGCTCTTAAATTTTCTCGTGGGTCTCATTTCATGTAAAATACTAGACCTCATAATTATTAATTTGATTAGTCAAGCTTCAAATGCAAATATTAAATACTATCTTCTCAAACCTCAAATGTTCCCATCCAGCATCTGAGAGGGGAAAGGAGGGTGGAGTGGAGGGTAACCAATTTAAGAGAAAAATAAAATTGATAATAAAGTTAACCAAACAACACATTCACTTATGATTTAAATATTATCACTGACTCTAATAATGGTACCAGTTGCGCAGTTTTAGGGTATTGATTTTAACTCGGATTAAGATTGCTTATTTTGAACCAGCCTCCAAATTTTAGCATGCCACACATATTTTTCAAATTTTGGGTTTTAGCTTGATAACCCATTAGTTTATTTTGCGATTATCATTTGAACTAAAACCAGGTTCCAATTAAAAAAAAAAAAAAAGAGAGAGATGAAAATAATTATCACAGAGGTGAAACTTACCATATACAACAAAACTATGAGCCAGAACTGGACTTTTGGATCCACACTTGTTTCTGCAATTCCATCAGGATAAAAGATGAACAAATCAGCAAAAGTACAAGTAAAGAAGAAAAAGAAACTGCTTGTTTTAAGTTTGAAATTAAAGCATACCTCATGTGAACCATAGCCAGAAGAACCTCCACGTTTTAAGGGTTTCCCCTCTACAATTGAGGGGCAATCTGCATCCTTGATATTGTATGCTGATCCACGACGACCACCATGCCTATAAGAACCTATACAAATTCATAACTCATAAGTGCACAGGTATAAGCATTACACTATCTGCTCTTTCTCCAAAACAACAACTAACCATTATCAACTGAGTAATGATTTCCGCGTCCACTTCCAGATGGTCTGAACTCAGCACCATGCACACTTGGCTTGTCAATTTTCATTTCTCCATGAGTTCCTACAAACTTCACTATAAATTTTTGTCCAAGACTAAACAAAATGTAGCTAATCCATATCCATGGCATATTATGCAAGTAATATGAGGTTGGGACTTCGAATATCATCATTTCAGTAAAATGTGCAAGCACGTAACTGAAATAATTTCTTCCAAATTCCATAAAATACATTATTTAATCACCACACCTTCTGCAGGATCCACTTCTGGAGTGGTTTGGGAAGTATATGATGATAAAGACTCATCACTTGCATGTGAGCTATCTGAATGCCGAAGAGGAGTCCAAACTCCACGATCAGGCCTATCCTTATTCCTTGTCCTTCTTTCACGCTTCTCTGCGTGGACAGCATGTATAGCATAGCCAACAGCCTTATTATCAGGAGCCCCAGTCATGTCCTTCTGAAACAACCGCACATTTGGAGGTCGGGGAGGTTTTTTTTCCCTGTCCTGGTTTGAGGTTTGGATTTCTTGTTCAGATTGAGCACCAGACAATGATTGACCTTGACGACTATCCTTGTTAAGAAGAATGCTCCTGATGACTCTTCCACTAGCTTCACGTCTCTCGTTCTGTTTGAAAGCAATTGAATAGGGTAAGTTTTGCCAGGAAATCTGATGCAGTAATGAACAGCCAGAAAACGACACAAGAAATGAAACAGAAATAGTGTTGTTCATTTCCTTTTTATTGGCCATAATTGTGCACACTCTAAGTAGATTACTCACATGATATTAGAATAAAATGGGGCTTTATACATACAACAAATTATATTAGATGGCAATTGAAATTTTTATAACATGATGGCAGAGGCTCTGATAGACTCCCATCAATGTGGAAGGATCTAGAAGAATTGAGAAGCTTATTCAGCTAGAAATAGATTCAGTTAGGGGCAGGGGTATTGTGGAGAATAGGGTGAGATAGGTTGCCTACAAATGTAATAAGGGGGGATGTGGGATATTCATTCAGTGATTAGTGGTTGATTTAGGGGGAGAGATCTAAGCCTCTCGAATGCTTGGAATTGTTACTTTCTTTAGTTTCCATTTCAATGAATAACCAATCAGTACTTTGTTGAATTCTCAATTACAATTTCATTGTATCGACATCGACCTACAGCATAATTACAACCTATCTACTAGTGTATAACTTTTCCGTGTTGAACAGAAGTTCAGCAGCAACAGCAGCTCCTCAACCTCCTAGATCTTCCAACAAGCAGCTCTAGCTGACCTGTAGGCTTCATCAGGGACCTCAATTACCAGCAGCAACCTTCAGACAGTAGGCAAAGCAGCATCCCCAAAAGCAGAGCAAGCCATCATTTGAATCACAGCAGCAAGGGATCCTATCAGGCCCTACTCACAATTGGGATTCTAGTGCTGACACATTAGAGCAGATGAAAAATCAGTAAGAACAACTGTTGCCCCACTGGAAGCTTATAAAGTTTTCCCCCCACCCTCAGTATGGTTAAAGCTAAAGTTGGGACAAAACACGTGCACCTAATTATCGTACAGCTTAATCATGGGTTCAAAGCACCTATATCTGGGGCACACCTGTAGCATATATTTTCTCTAAGGTCAGGCTGCCGTTCCCAGAAGATGTAAGCTGCCAAGTCTGCCTCTAAACACAGACATCTACTAAAAAGGAGAGGCAGTCGTGTCCACAGCCACTAATTGAAGGTTCATTCAAGTAAGATCTCCACCATTCATCTCATTCATTTAGTAACCAAGTCAAGACCCACTACAAACAAAGAAGGTGCTTGGGGTTTTAGTAGATTAGGCTAGGCCAGTGTAAGCTATTTAAATACTCGCAGTTCTGCCCAGAATAAAAGTCCAAGCCAAGAGCTTTTCGAGGTATGCATCCTCCAGGAAGACCAATACATCTGCCTATCCATTTGAGGTAAGCATGATTCTAAAACAATCAAATTCCCACGAAACAGCACTACTATTTACTTTTCAAGGATGATTGATGAACTGGCTATCAGCAAAGAACGCATCACCACGATCTCAAATCACAATTTAAAAATTACAGTTTAGGATCATAGTAAGGATTTCAAACAACAGACAAGCTCGTTCTCACTTTACATCACAGAAGCTGAAGTCTCATCCCGTGTCCTTTACCGACTGTGCCGAACATTTTTCTGCACTTACACAGTAGCACTTGGGTTAATTTTATATCTGCACTTTTGATTTGTCCCAAAATGGTCGCTTAACTTTCATTTTTTGTTTCCACGTTGAACACCTTTTAACTCATTAGTAATACTAACTAGAAAAATCTTACATGGTGCTTAATACTAACGAAGTGCTGATGTGGCATAGTAAAAAAATAAAATGTTTATTTCAAATATAAAGAGAGTAAAAGAAATATAAAAAGATAGAAATATAAAAGGGGAAAAAGTTTATTACAAACCCAACCCGCCTCACCCCCATTGCCAGTTCCATCTCCAATTGCTGCCCAATCCAAACCCATCTATATGAACTACCCTAAACAATGACTCGTAGATTTCGAAATCGGCATACCCCTTTGCAAAGAGAAGTTTGGCCCATCAACATGAGAATGATATTGTAGAAAACCGAGAATGGAAAGGACTGGAATGAAAAGTGTAAATAATTATAGAGATTGTAATTTTAGAATAATTGGTAGGATTAGTTGTTTCCTTTCTTAGCAGATTGTTTTCCCATTATTTTTCATCTTGTGTAATATAAGTAGATTGTAATAGGGGTTGTTAAAATTATTGAGAAATACAGGAATCCTTATTTCTCTTCATGGTATCAAAGCCAAGTTCTCCTAACCTAGCGATCAATGGCGGAGTTACCCGTCAATAGCAAAGAATCATCAACCTCTGAAACTTCTTATCCTGAAGCAGAGAAAAATTCTTCTATGGGTTCCAATATTACCGAAAATCCCTCCATCCAACTCACAGTAGAGAAATTGAATGGAAAGAATTTTAGGGAATGGGCCCAATCTATAAAATTGGTAATTGACAAAAAGGGAAAATTAGGTTACCTTACCGGCGATACCAAGAAGCGGAATGATGCTATCCTTCTCCAAAAGTGGAAGTATGAAAACTCTTATGGAAACGTGGCTCGTAAATTCCATGAAACCTTCCATATGGAAGACTTATCTCTTCCTTCCAACGGCAAAAGATGTTTGGGACGTCGTGAAGGAAACGTATTCCGACACGGAAGACTCGGCACAAATTTTCGAAATTAAAACTCAACTGTAGCTGGCAAAGCAAAGATCGAGGAAGCTTACAAAATACTACATGGAGATGGTGTCTTAATGGCAGGAACTCGACCTAAGTACGGAAGAAGAATGGGAGTGTCCCAGAGATAGCGCGAAATATAAGAAGGTCGAGAACGAACGGGTTTTTGAGTTCCTGGCATGTATAGCAAAGCATCAGCGTACATCTTTTCCAACTTCCATATACAAACCATCTAAACCATTTGTCGTGATTTATGGGGACCATCCCGCAATACTAACAGTACCCAAACCAAATGGCGTCACATTTATCGACGACCACACTCGAGTATGCTGGGTTTACCTACTAAAAGAAAAAACCGATGTTCGTTCAGTATTTATAAATTTCCACTCTGTGATTCAAACCAATTTCAAACACAACTTGATATTCTGCACACTGATAATGGCACGGAATACTTCAATACCACCTTGCAAGAGTATCCGACAAAACATGGGATAGTCCACCAAAGTTCTTATGTCAACACTAAACAAAATGAGATTGCTGAACGAAAAAACAGACACCTACTCGAAGTTGCTCGTGCTCTAATGTTCACTACAAATATGCCAAAAACATTTTGGGGAGATGCCATTCTAACCTCTACATATCTCGTCAATAGAATGCCTAGTCGCGCTCTCTCCTTCGACTCACCTATACAAAGACTCCAAAAATACTTTCCTACTTCCCGTCTTAGTTCAGATCTACCACTAAAATTGTTTGGAAGTACTGCATTTGTGTATGTTCACTCTCATCATCGAACCAAACTTGAACCACATGCAATCAAGTGTGTATTTATTGGGTACTCACCTACTCAAAAAGACTATAAATACTATGATCCGTCAACAAAAAGGGTATTTGTAAGCCTTGATGTCACCTTCGAAAAATACCTTACTTCCAAAAACCTTCTCTTCAAGAGGAGAATCTACGTGAAGATTGATTCTTAAATCAAGAATTCTTACACTTCGATCTTTCCTCACTGGACCTAACATATACATATCATGTCACCCTATCGTCTAATGTGCCATATTCAGAAGGAAACTTGAATTTAGGGAGAGATGGTGAAAAACAAAGTGACAAGGAAATAATGGTTTACTCAAAAAAGCCAAGTCAGAGTACAAGGAAACTCTCACACCTGAGGCACCAAGAGAGTCGAAACCAGTGATAGGACCTAATGAGAACCCCTCCAACAATCCTAGATCTCCATATCAAAATCTACCTATTGCTCTCGAAAACAAACTCAGTCATGTATTCTCCACTCTATTCCAAAATTCATATTCTACATGGTTTCGTACCTTTACTGCTAACCTTGATAAAACAGAGATCCCACGAAATATTTAGGAGGTCTTGGAATCGCCCAAATGGAGGGAGGCAATAATGGAAGAAATGAAAGCCTTGATAAAAAAAATTGAAACTTTGGAAGTAGTAATCCTACCGAAAGGAAAGTGACCTGTAGGCTACAAACGGGTCTTAAATGTGAAATAAAAAGCTGATGGGACAATAAAATGCTATAAAGCTTGTCTAATTGCCAAAGGATATACTCAAACATATAGCATTGACTACACAGAAGCATTCGCACCAGTGGCAAAACTAAAAGTAGTTCGGTTTCTTTTGTCATTAGCAATAAATCTAGACTGGCTTCTTCAACAGTTGGACATTAAGAATGCATTCCTCAATGGAGAACTAGAAGAAAAAGTCTTCATGACTACCACCAGGCTTCTTCAATAAAAGAGATGAGAAAAATCAAGTGTGCAAACTCAAGAAATCTTTATACGGGCTCAAACAATCACCAAGAGCGTGGTTCAACGGATTTGCAAAGGTATTGAAAACACAATGATATTAGCAAGGGCAGTCAGATCATACCATGTTCTTCCAACAATCCAAAGATGGAGGTAAGGACTATCCTAATTGTATACGTGGATGATATAATTCTAACAGGAGACAACATAGTTGAGATGGAAAGGTTTAAAAAGTGCTTAGCAACTGAATTTGAAAGCAAAAGACATAGTACAAATGCAGTACTTCTTGGGGATGGAGGTTGCAAGATCAAAGAATGGTATTAGTGTTTCCCAAAGGAAAAGCATCCTTGACCTTTTGCCTGAAACTGACATGCTGGAATGCAATCCAAGTGATACACCTATTGAGGCAAGAAAATTACCAAGGGATTTAGGAAAGTCGGTGAAAATAGACAGATGTCAAAGACTAGTTGAAAAGTTAATTTATCTCTCACACACGACCTCACATAGCTTTCACAATCAGCATGGTAAGTTAGCACACGCACTCTCCTACGGAGGCCCACTTGGAAGTAGTGTATAAAATCCTCATATATCTAAAAGGCACCTCTGGGAAATAACTATTCTTCGAAAAAAATTAAAAGGAAAGGAGTGGAAATATTCACGGACCCAGACCGGGTTGGATCAATAGAAGATCTACTACAGGCTATTACACCTTTGTATGGGGAAATTTTGTAACTTAGAGAAGCAAGAAACGATCTGTAGTTGGGCGAAGCAGCGCTGGAGCTGAATTTAGAGCTTTTGCACAAGGGATGTGGGAAGGATTATGGATAAAGAAACTCTTGGAAGAATTAACAGTTGGAGTAGAATTTCCCATCAAACTCTATTATGATAACAAAGCAGCAATCAACATGTCTCTCAACCCAGTACAACATGATAGAACCAAACATGTAGAAGTTGACAGACATTTCATCAAAGAAAATATGGACGATGGAATTATTTATATGACATGTCCCAACACGAGCAAACAGCAGATATCTTCACAGAAGGATTGTCTAAACAAATTTTCGACGAACTCAATCACAAGTTGAAAATGGTCAACATCTACCGTTTAACTTGATTGGAAATGGGAATGGAAAGTGTAAATAATTAGAGATTGTAATTTTAGAATAATTAGTAGGATTAGATGTTACCTTTCTTAGCATATTATTTTCTCTTTATTTTTCATCTTGTGTAATACAAGTAGATCGTAATATTATTGAGAAATACAGAAATCTTTATTTCTCTTCAAATATAGGTTGTATTTCAACCATACATGCCACAATCACGTTCATTTATCAGTGCGACAAAGAAACAAAAGATTATGTAGTAATAGTTTTTTAGGTAGGTTCTTATACTTAACCTAGAGCAATTAGACAATATTCCAAAATTTTATTAGCCTATCTGATATTAGATCGGTCTTGAATCCTTGGACACGAATTCGTGTTTGGGCTGTGACTATAAATGGTGAAGTGCCATTAAGATGGTTAGTCAAAACCTCCTTTGAGTGAAGCTTTGTTGAGGTGGTAGGTGCTTGCATTGGCAGTGGGTCAGAAATTGACAAAGTGAGGGGTAGGGGCAATGTTTAGAAAGGCTAAACTGAGTATCAAAGTGTTTTACCTTTGTGAGGCGATGCACAAGCCTCGGGACATTTTGAGGAGTAAGCATCAAGACCAATCAATAAAATAAGTCAAAAGAATATAAAACTACAAAAATATGTGCATAACAAAACAACTTCAAAGATCTAAATAATAGTACACGAAAGGGAAAATATAGAAACTTAAAAAATATATATAACATTCTATGTTATAAATTATTATTCCAAAAAGCTAAGGCCAGAGTGCAATGCACAGAATAGCCAAGATATACAGGAGAACAACACATTAACCATGAGGTTTAGCTTCGATGCATGAGCCTTTACTAGGTCGAGGCATAAGCCAGTAAATCTTGCATAAGCCTCATAAATGGCAATTAGGAGTAAGCTTTAAGCATTTAATGAAAGCTTCACGTGAGGAGCACATGAGGCGTAAGCCTCAAAAGGTTTTTTCAAACAATGAGTGGAGGATTGGAGGTGGTTAAGTAGAACATGGGTTCGATTTTAGCTTTGGATTTGATAAGTTTTCAAGGTGAGTAATCTTTTTTTTTCTCTCTCTTTCATTATTCTATTAGATTGCTTAGTTGGAAATCGACGTTTTATTTTTAAAAAATAAACATGTTCAACATCAGCATCATGCTAGTGTTAGATGCAACATAATTACAAAGAGTGACTCGCTTCAAGTTACTAGAAACAAATTTCACCCCATTCAGGAAGAAAACAACAAACAGTATTCTATGCGTGTCTCACTGCATCCATTATCACCCTCTCCATTCTCATTCACTTTATAGGCATGCAGTTAAATCAGGTACACCTAAAACACAGAATTTTTTCTATGTTAGCTTACATATACGAGTAATACAAGAGTAACTAATCTTGACCTGATCTTAGATAATTATCACTCTTCCCTTTTAAAAGAGCAAGTTTGTGGTCCCTATTATGTGTTTCAAGGAAGAAAAGATCTGAATTTTTTGGCAAACGTCCTTAAGAATTGCAGTGACTGTAAGCTTAACATTATAACTTGAGGCAACAATTGATGGTATTACTAAAACTAGGACATGCTCATGAAAAATCACCTTGTACACTACTTGCAAATACCATGTGTACTGCTAAATTTACAACTTACTTGCCATGAACTTTTATCTTGTTTCTAGTTTTCAAGTTAATCTCCGTGAACTCATTAGATATGCTTCTCCACATTTTCCACAAGTTTTATTTGTGTGCTAGAATACCTAGAGTTTAGAACTGCATTCAGTAGAAATAAAAACAGCTTAGTAGTTAATGACTAGTGTAGCTTTTAGAGCCTTCACATGTAACCTCGTGAAGAGAAACAATACCAATTGATTTCCCATGTTCTCCAATGTACTAATCATCTCATCTAAAAATTTAAACTATTAAAGAGGAGCAACATTTAAATTGTGTCGTCAACAAGCTCCCTAACGTTAAGGTTGGGTTCACTTTTCCATCAAAGCTCTAGCGGGTGCATAATATCTAATAAATGGATAGTAGCGAGACTTGAACCTAGATCTTTTGTCTTCACTTTGATACCATATTATCCAAATAATATGACACTTTCATAATTTGGACACAATAAATTGTAGAACTATTCTTATTCCTCGTAAATACTGTCACTATTTAAATTTTGACAAAACCCCCCCATAGATGGAATTATAGGAGGCACGCCAAAGGATCTACTACAAGCCTTGCGTCATGTTAGTGGTTAAAAAGGCTAAATTGGGGATCAAGGCATTTTTCCCCTATGAAGAAAGGCGTAGGCCTCAAAATAAACCAATAAAATAATTCAAATTTAAAAATACAAAAATTATTATCATAATGAAATCTAAAACATCTGAAAACCAGAATATAATATTTCAATAAAACTAAAAGTCTAATTTGCAAGTAGCAAAATATATATATATCACAACTAGAACAAAAAATCTACATAAATGTAACAACTGGCCAACTATTTAAGAATTTTGCTTGCCTTTTAACTTGTTCTAGAATGAAAATAAGATCATCGTGTTTTAGTTGTAAGAGGATAGGGCAGGTCTTGCTTCACTTATTCCTAACCTTTTTATCAGTTCCCATATAAAACAATTCAAAAACCCTTAAAACTTTCTAAGCTATGCATCAGGCTACTTGTATGTAAGACGAATCACTTATTAAAATTCAAATGGGAATAAAGACGTGGAATTTGTGAAGAAGCAGCAACATTCACGTCTTCAAACAAAAATATTACTGAAACCAATTGATGAAAGACTCTTCTTTTAAGCAAGCAGAACCTCAATCTACTCTGAGAAAGAATATGCAAACACATATACACTGATTGTCATCTGTGGGTGCAGATGCAATAATAAAGCCAAGGTGCAATAGTAATGGATAAATTTATTTTTCTCGGTTTTCTTTTCCTTTCCAATATTGCTATCTGAATTGAATTTCTCTCTTTCTCTATAAGCTTGTGTTGTTCCCATATCGATACAATTGAAAAAAAAAAAAAAAGGTATTCATTCACTAATCTTGAAAGTTCAGCATACTGATGAAATTACAATTCATTCAGAAAAGGAAAGACGAGAAAACTAGTTTACCTATTGAATTTCAGTCTTTTTCTAATTTATTATAAGCAAATATACTTATTTTATTAATAAAAAGAATAACTTACAGTAGAACTTTCTCTCTCTTTTCCCTTCAAGAGCAAGATTTTCTTCTTCCCAATATCAGTGGATCCAGAACCTCCTGAATTAAAGTCAATAGCATCACATAAAAATGAGACATGATTGATAGTAGTGGCAGGAAGAATGAACAGGCAAGACAGATACGTGCACAGAATACTGAGAGAACCTCATGCTCTAATCTACTCTAAGGAATCAATTAAAAGACTTTGAAGATGCTAGAAAGTTCTTTACATGATCATATTAATTAGACTTCCTTCGTGCATATGGTGGGGGTAATGAAGGTATGGTTGCTCAGTGACAATGATCCACTGGCATTTCTATGTGAACCTTGCTCATGTGATCAAAAGCATTTCACAATTTCTCGCAATTATTTATGGAAGGGACACTTTTTACATACTTTTTACTCATCTTTGTCAGCAAAAGATAAATTATCAAGTTAAGTTTGAGTTGTAGTAATGCTATAAAGCTGCACACATCAAGTAGTGTCCATAATTACACACTCGAGTCCTTAATAAGCCTCAAAGTTACAGGTAATAGTATCAACATATCTATTTGATTAGGAAGAATTGAGCTATTGACACTGTGCAGCTCCACTTCCCATGGTGGTGATGATGCAATCAAATATTGCCAACCACTCTAGGAATCCATGCATGATATGAATTATGTCATTCCATTCTTAACAAAAACTATATGCACAAAACACTTATTTAATCTCCCTGGAATGTAGATCAGAAGGACATAAACAACCAAATGTTTAGACCTCCAGTGGTGTAATCATGTAAAGCATGAGGGAGACATTAAAATGTCCCCATTACCATTACCAAGATCATAAATAATCTGAAAATAAGAGCCGACAGTCAAAAAAAATTTCATCTTCGCCCTTCTTGTAGAATATTCAGGTTGAAGATCCCAGTGAAAAGGTAGAATCTATAGTGATATAGATGTTTACTGTTATCCCACATTATGGCAAAGTAGGCAACTCATATCATGCTATATTTTTCAGATAGAATATCTTCTAGAAAAGTTTCCAACTTCCAGAAAATTCACAAATTTCAGAAGTTAACAGGCAATACAGAAGGTTTCACACTTCTTCCTGATACCATTCATTTGGAGGGATGGGAGTGGAAGCAGCGGCTGGGGGATTCTGCAAGCATACAGTATAACCTCCATAAATTATTAAGGTCTGGACCGGGAGATTATTTATATAATAAAGGTTATTTATTTATAGAGGATAAATTCATCCCATTAGTTCAAGTTGGGACCCTTATTAATTTATAGAATATTAACTTACAGAGGTTATAATGTATTTCATTTCAGCATCATTTAACAACAATCCACAGTTTCAAATCAAACATATTGATAATGATAAATATAGCTTCTGGTCATTCAAAGTCAACAAAGAACTTGCTGAATAAAAACTTGCATGTTACAGAAGTAATGACAATGAGATTGTTTATACGATTATAAAACCTCATATAGATAGAACACATTTAATAATCAAGAATCCAACAGTGTGCCATACCACTTTCCTCTTCTAATGCAGCAGTTCCAGATGCAGCAGGTAGAATAACAGACTTATCAGCAAGCTGCTGATCATCTCGTTTGACCAGTATATATGTAGATTTGTCTTTGCCACTCACAGATTTTGAGCTGTCCCGTGAAACATACTGTTGATAAGTCAGTTCAGAAAGAGACAGGTTAATGAATACAACCATGAATCCACAAAACATGACCAAAAAAAAGGCTTCTTTACTAACCACCAAGTCAATGTCTCACTTAGCGATTCTATATCACAAAAAAAAAAAAAAAAAATCATATAGAAGTACAAGAGAATGTAAACGATAAATCATTGACAATTCTAGTATATAGAGCATCTTCAACAGATCTCTTTATTTTAAAGAGAACATTTCCCAATTAAAAAGCATCTTGAAGAATTCTAATAAAGAGTATTGACTTTGTATACAAGTCCAACAACACTCTTTATATTTATCTATATCTTAACTTTTCCATAAGAAATTATTGATCAACATTATCTCTCCTTTTTTTAATTTGTTTCCACTCTAAAGAAGTGCAAAGATAACAGTGAAACAGTGAATGAAAATATTGAAGTTTAAATATGGAGAGTAGGTTTGGCTCTCTACATATGTGGTATCAAAACCACTCTTTATTATAATTATTAAATATAAAGAGTTTGTTGGACCCTTAAAAAAAAAAAGTTGAGTCTCTAAAATAGAGAGAATATGGTTAATAAAGATCTTGAAGATGCTCTCAGAAAATCCATTTATGTTAAATAGAAAAAGAACGTAGAGATCCATAAATACCACGACCAACACATCAGCAACCAAATATATAGTTCATGTTAACCATCAAGTAGAAATAAAACTCAAAACACCATAGCACTCAAAATTATAATGTTTTACTTCCATAAATACAATAAAGACCTCATGCAAGCATTAGTGATAGTCTCCACATAGCAAGCGAATTATGTGAGATATCATTTAGTATTTTAACAATCAAATTTAATGAATGTTCGAAGAGGAGAACAATGAAAGAAATCATGTTGTCATACATAAAACATGGTAAAATAGAGCTTAATGCCAACCACAAAGAAATCCACAGGCGAAAATGAACCAAAGCTCCACGTTATAATGAGCATCAACTCTTTGTGTCAATAGAAAATAAAGTTGTTCTAAAATGCATAAAGCGTTGCTACACGTCAAGGCAGGCTTAATCTTTTACAAGCCTAAGCGGGCCTAGTGGAAGCGTAGACGTTAAAATGCATAGTGTGGCTAGGCGGCAAGGCTTCGCACCTACACGCGCTTTTTAGAACACGGGTAAATAATAAATAAGACAGTTTACCATGGTGGTGGAAGACCTCCTCTTCTCTGATCCTCTTCTTGAAGAACCTGAGCTAAGAGTCCTAGATGATGCTCCACTGCTCCTTTTAGGTGGCTTCCCATTCAACACGGATCTCTATCCACGATTGAGAAGAAAATATGGAAATGTTTTAGGACTTACTATAGAGGTCCAAAGGAGTAAGACAACAAAAAAAATATAAAGAGATAATCATATATTCTACCCACAAAAAAGGAAAACACTCATAAATTTTTTTTAAAAAAAATGCTACTTAAAAATCATTATGAATATATATTTTTGTGCACGTACAAATGAGAGAGAGAGAGAGAGAGAGAGAGAGAGAGAGAGAGAGTGAGTTATCAGAAACCTTCAGGAATAGATTTCCACTATCAATCACCAGTATAACCAAATTGATCAACACCTTCCACAGCAAACTATATATTTACTTATTCAACATGAACTCACCCCTAAAATTTCCCATTGCATAAACTCAAAACACTAAATAATATTCAGTCACATAGGATGTAGGAATTCGGGGCTTTTTCCAACTTTAAGAGGTTGTGGTAGTGAAGAGATCAGCTGAAGAGCAATTCCATTCACACAGATCGATCACCCTCCACCCTTTCCCACCCATATAAAAAATTAGATCAGAAAAATATACGCAAGTAGGGATTATGCAGTCCAACTCTCCCACATTTTCCCATAAGTCCAGATCCCAACAAAAGCTCCCTGTAGCAGAGACAATTAGTCCTCGATACAACCATTATAGTAATGTTATCAGTAAGGTCATGAACATATCATTAATCTCTCTTAAGTTCCCCATTCCTATACTGTAGATCTGCTTTCCAGGCTACACATGAAATAATACTTATGAAATTATATACAACCATTGCTACCATTTTCTAAACTAAACAGATGGATACATAGCAGTGTTGATAAAAAGAAAACCCGAGTATAAAGTACTTCCTTGTTTTCATAGACTTGATAACTATAGGACATGCCATAAAAATGAAACTGATGCAAGCTCAAATGCCAAGCAAGAACCGATTTGTTGATCCAGATAACTTTACATAGAAATAATGCCAGCCTATGATGATTCATTGGTCCTCATCAGTTAGGAGCCTAGATACAAATATATATTTCCTTAAAAAAGGAAAGTATAAAATCACTTTGTAGTGAACAAATAGTAAGATTTCCTACCCGAGTTACACTCTTTGCAGCTCTTTTCTGACGAATAAAGTCCATTAAAGGAGTAACTATAGGAGCATCCTTTGGAGCACCTAAAAAGAAATCAGGAAATCATTCAAACTAAAAAGAAAATGCAACCTTTACTCGCTATCACATTGTACAATTTCATAAATTAAATCTCGGATTGTCCTACAAGTACACATAAGCTAAAACTATCAACTCACCAGCTCGTTCTGACTCCTTCCTCTCCAACTGTATCTCTGCACTGGGAAGATTCTCAACAGGCTTCGCAAGAAATTCAACGAACTCCTGATATTCAGGATCTACATATATATCAACAAATCAACCATGATTCCAAACAAACAGATAATGGCATGGAAACCACGTGCAATCAGCACACCAGTTAAACACCTTTCAATATGGTCCCTTCGCGCCCATCCTTTTTAGACCACTGCTTTGGAACACGCTGTGAAGGAGCATACTCAACAATTGTTTTAATCTGAGTACCTGGAAGAGACAAGTAAGAGGGAAAACCCCCCATTTAGAAAACAAATTTTCAAAACTTACGTGCATCACTATAAAATTATAAAAGTAGGTTTTCTCATAACACAGAAATAAAATTTTATTTTGAAATATGGAAGGACAGAACCTTAGCTACCATGTAAAGTAGAAAAATTCAATTAAATAGCAAGGAATTATATAACTTTCTACTGGACATCAAGTCACATCATGTATCAATCTCAAGAATGTCTTGAACGTTACCTTTCTCATTGACGAAGACATGTCCATCAAAATACTCCGCAAACTCCACAACATCCTCTGGTCTATTAAAGTCGATGTAGGCTCTAGAATAAAATTGATGCTTCTGGCTGCAAAAGAAGATAAGGAATGAATGACGGGCAGAGTGGAAAGGGTAACATCACCTTTGTAAAGCACATACATTGTATAATTGTGAACATATCGATGAAACATCATTTTGGCTGAGCCTATTTCTGTAAATAGGAGGGGGATTTTCCAATAAATATGAGCTTTGATCCTAAATGGTGTTCATATATATATATACGCGCGCGTGTGTGTGCAGAAAATTGTGGACATATAGTTCAATGACTATCTAAAATTAGCACAATTAGTTGGAAATGTATGCAAGCAAAGATACATCTCACTCAAACAGTACCAAAATTGCACAGCACATAAGCCGTTTATGCAGTTAATGTGACATCATATAGTTCTGGTTAACATCTTAAACATGGTAAGAATATGAGGTCTATAGTAACTACAGACAGAAATGATGCATCTATGATATGATTGGCTCATCTTTTAATTACTTAAATTGGCCCTCTTTAGTTCTTTTACATAACATGCTACAAAAATGATTTAAAATGCAAATGATAGGGCTTCCCAAGATTCCTTGGATGTTTATAAATTCAATTTAAAAGAAAAGGATAAACCTTATATGTAAATGACAGTAGACGAAAAACAAACTGTATTATGGAATTCTGGCAGTATTACGTTTGCTTTTTGCCATTTTCCACCGCACCAGTCCTCCAAAAAATTAGAAACTATCTATTTTGTATAACAGGGAGTATAAATATAGAAAAAGGCACCGTGTATGCCACCAATCAAAGCTCTGATCGATCAAAGTAAAATCCAAATCTGATCACTCTATCTCTACCTAGAATGAGTGGAAGAAACCTTTACCATTTCCAAAAGGTCCTAGAACTCATAATGGCTTACTCAAAACTGGCATGCATCCAAATGTAAGGAACATATCCTTAAATTCAAAAGGATTACTGTGATGGGAATGGTGATTCTCCTAGTAATTATGGTACAATTGCAAATACTTTTATCATAAGATGCTTTCCGAGAAAAAAGGAATAAAACCCACAGAGAAGCACCTATCTGAACCAAAATATGTCCATATAAAAAATTTATTTTTTTTCCATTGGACAAAAGTATATATGCATCAGTAAGAAACAAATATCAATCCCTCGGATAGATTGAGATTACCAAGGACAATAAGTATGGGGATTAACATAAAACAATTTCACTCTTTCTTCCCACGTACAGTGAAACAAATCTATATTTCAACTTTTTCATCACTTCCCCAAACATGGAGCTAAGTTTCAAAATATGGAGGAAAGAAGCGTTTNCGGTGGCGAATCACGAAATCTTGGTGATCTTCTAATGAATGGGGAGTCTACCTTCAGCCACACATTACCAGGACAACAAATATTGCACTGATCACTTCCAGCAAACTTTTATATCTTTTTCTTAAATATTTGTCGACAGAGCATGCCAGGGTAGCAGTCAATAAAATACTTCTACCTGGAGG
Source organism: Fraxinus anomala (assembly GCA_903798345.1). NCBI lineage: Eukaryota > Viridiplantae > Streptophyta > Magnoliopsida > Lamiales > Oleaceae > Fraxinus > Fraxinus anomala. The sequence continues at coordinate 4,899 of CAIGRN010180938.1, read as the reverse complement.
GAACCATCTCCGGAGGAAAAATAAGAACAACAAAGCTAAACAACAACCCTTCTATCAAATCCCTAAACCCTCACCCGCCTCCAGAATTCCTAGATATTGTACATCTAATAAATTCCCCACCTCAATTCCATTTAACTCAAACATCCCTCCCACAGGCACAGAAAGGAGAAGCGTTTGTCGGGAAAAATTACTTCAAAATTAAAACCATGTAAAAGCAAAAAGAGAAATCGAATCATCAAAATAAATTAATAAATGCGCTATACTCAAAACATACGCACGATGTAGACATAAATAAATGTAATCCTAACCTGGTCTTGCCAGGATGAAAGGAGAGCCAACGGTAGCGACCAGAGAAGCGGGAATCGACGTGCTCGGTTAACGCCGATTGAGAAATCGTGGGCGGCAAGTGCCGCAGCACCACCTTCGTTCGATCTAGCGGACCCTTCATGCGAAACAAGACCCTAACACAATCGTAAAGTTAATAATAAATATACTCAATTTGCCTCAAATTACTACTAAATTACTCCTTTAATGCCTCTGACTACATCTTGAACGAAGTTTTCAGCATTAATCGTCGATTGATTCTTTTGTGCCCTAATTTTGGAAATTAGATTTCGAATGAACATGCACAAAAAGATGAGTCAGAGAACTTAAAAATTATGAAGAAAGTGACGGAGGATTTGTGCGAGACGTGTGCTCCTGTGCCTGTATGTAGTTCGTGAAAAGTGCAATGAAATAGACCCCCCACTTTTAGAGAAAACAACAAAAACACCCCTAAGTTTGGGAGAATTCCATTAGGTATTTACAAATTATTGAGAGTAGTATGCCCTGTTTGAGTCCCGTTTCTAGTATAGTATGTATTTTTTAATAATATATTGATAGATGATATGTGATTAAAAATGAATAAAAAAATATTTGGGTTGCGTATCATATTATTTTATTAAAAAATATGCGGTTAAATAGAAGAAATTGAAAATTTTATTTTTGGAAAAAATGTGGATCAAACAAAGGCTTATACTATTATGGGAAAATTGAAACAGCGGTCCCTAATTTTTTTCAATTTTTACATATTTTACCATAATTTTCAATTTGTGCCAACGAACGTCCCTTACCTTTTAAAAATATGCAATTGAGATCCAAACGGATGGAAATCATCATTTTGACCGTTAGTTGATCAAAAAATTTGATTTTCGACCAAGTTTGGAAAGGGCAAAATGATAACTCCACAAATTTAACATAAAATAAATTTATTTATTTTTTAAAAAAGAAAGAATAAACCCACCTATCCCACCCCCACTCTCACAAAAACCAAAAAATCGATGGATCCACGTTCATCTTCTTCCCCACTCCCAACCACACTAGTGGTCAAAACTACCATCCAAAGGCCGGTCACCACAACAACATCACAATGTTGGCACAATCGCTCAAAGGCCGACGTCACCACCCAAATCATATTTTTCTTTAATAAAGCTGTTGAAGATTTGTAATAGTTTTGATTTTCATTTTCCAATTTTATGTGATTCGATTGCGATTGTGTGGATTTGACCATCAATAGTGATGGTGGCAATTGGTGTAATCCAATTGTAATCCGATTCTTAGATTTTTTGTGTCAATTTTGAAATCGGCAATGGAACGGTTGGTTTTTGCGGGGTTTTGAAACTACAGAGACTGTTGGCGGTTTGAGATGGTGATGGTGGTATCGATTTAGGTTTAGCAACGTGAGGGTGGGCGATGGTGGCCACCATTTGACGGTGGGTGGGTTTTCTTAGGTTGATTTTCGAGTATAGGGTGAGTTTTCTTGATTTATTTTCAAATATATAATGGCAAATGGGCAATGGGCTGGAAAGTGGAGATGGAGGGTGTCGACACTGGTAGTGGGTGGTGGTGGTGAGGGGAGTTGTGGTGGATGGGAGGCTCGAAGGTGGCGGGGTGACTATTTCTGGTAAAGCTTGTTAGAGAAGAAGAAAAGAGGCGATTTTGATTCGTGGGGTGGGGAGAGGAAGATGAGGTGTTTTTGGTTTTTTATTTTTTGATTTTTAATAATATGGAATTAACTGAGTTACCATTTCGCTCATACCAAATTTGGTCCCAAAAAAAAAAAAAATTTGTCAACTAACAGTTAAATGATGGTTTCCATCCGTTTGGACCCCAGCTACACATTTCTGAAAGGTTCGGGACGTTCGTCAACACAAATTGAAGGTTACGGTAAAATTTGTAAAAGTTAAAAATGTTAGGGACTACTACTACAAATTTTTCCTACTACTATTTGCTGACTTTGTTCCTCGATCACCATGTATATATACTTGGCTCGAGATTTTCTCTGATGTTGGGGTATGGACCAACCTTGCTCACTTTATATTCTTTGAGCTTTCGCTCGTAATTCTCACTAATGCTGAGATCATAGGCTAGTCGTGAGCTTTAGCTCGTGGTTGATTTTGTCATAATTTACACTGAATTTCTTTCAATTTTCGAGATCCTTAATCATATTGCTAACTAATGACTTTAGTCAAGTTCCTGGCTAAGTGCTAGAGTTCGACATATCCTTTGCTCAGTCAACCGTGCTATATTTACTGGCTCAATGACGATTTTTTTTTTTTAACCAGCAACATATAGCGACATTTGATTCGAAGTTGCAAAAAAATAAAAAGACCATATTGTAAATGATTTGTGAACAATTCCCTTGTTGCAAATAATGAAGATATGGACAAATGTCACAAAAGCACAAACATTCATAATATTTGAAAAATGAGATTTAGGAGAGTGTATTCAATTACACTTTTAAAAACTTTTATAATTTTTTTTTTTTAAATGATTGTAAATTTCGTGAACTTTTATAAATTTATACGGAATTAATGGAAGTCTTTCGTAAACATTTTTAAACTTTTATTTTAAAATTAATAAACTTTTGCTAAATTCATATGACTTTTGAATACTTTCTTTAAAATATAATCCACTTGGATTCTCACGTAAGAGGTGAACAATTGATTCTCATTCCCTTCCACAATGTAATAAAAATATTTTAAATAATAAAAAATTAAGTCACTTTAATTAGATAAATAAATAATCAAAATACAAAAGATATATTTTTTTATCTAACATTTCAAGTATTTTTTGATAAAAGAAATAAAGAAATATTTATCAGTATGTCAGACATTTAAAAAATAAATAACTATTCAATAGATTCAAAATTTAGATACAAATTAGTCTTTTTCTTAACATGAAGAAAAAGAAAAAAATGTTATAAGAATTTATAATTATAATTTTCTTCGTAGAAAATAAATGAAAACAATAAAAAACAGAGAAAAAAGAGTTAACAAATATAACATGTAAAACAAAACATAACCCATGCGACATGCTTTATTTTAAAGTTCTTTTTTCTACATACTTATTTTCAACAGTTTATTCACACGATAAAGTATTCTGCACGAAATTCAATTTTTTTTTTTTTTACTTTTTAACCACGTATTTTTCAAAAATTCAGTATTTAAAATATTGAAAATCCCAAATAATAGCCATCAAATATGAGCATAATAAACATTTAATTATGTCTCTAAGATTCATAGAAAGGGAGAAGAAAGATATTAATATTAAAAGAGCAAAAATACTTGTTAAAAAATCTTTTGTAAAACTCTCCCAAAATCTTGGGGTGAACGAGTGGCATATTTTGAAATTTTGTTTTTGTACTTTCTATTTAAAAGTTAATGTCCAGACACTTTTATAAAAGTTTTTGAAAGTCACTATTATTTTAAATATTACGTGATTTATAAATACTTTAAAATTTTAATTGGATACGCCGGTATTTTTAGGTAGTTTAAAAGGTTTATATTAAATACTTTTAAATTTTTTAAATAAGAGTGTGCTGTATTGTAAACATGAAACTTGCATGAAAATAGTAAATTGCATATAACTTATTAGAATTAAAATTGTCAACTAAATGTATTTGAGTGACTTAATTTTTCAACCTATAAAATATTGTACTTTCTTATAAAGTTGAATATTTGAGAAGTATGAATTGTCGAAAAAATAAAAATATACCTCCTATATAAAAAATATTTTTCTTATTTTTGAGAAAAATATGATCACATAACTAAATTTTGAAAAATATTTTTCATGAAAAAAATGCTAATCAAAATTTCATAGTAGTAGGAATTTTGGTAGAAAATGACATTTTTCATGAAAAATAAAGTCAATCATAAAGTTGAGTGTTTGAGAAGTATGAATTGCCTATAATAAAAATCTACCTCCAGTAAAGAAAATATTTTCCATGTTTTTGAGGAAAATATAGTCAAATACCAACTTTTAAAAAATATTTTTTATGAAACAAATACCAATCAAACACTCCATAGTAGTAGGAATTTTGGTATAAAATGACATTTTTTTATGAAAAATAAAGTCAATTAAATACACCTTAAAAGTGTTTAAAATTTTCAATTCAATCGTGACTTCTAGCACTGTTCTAAAAAGCACGCTTAGATGAGACGCAGGTGAAACGTCATGCCTTAACAATAAGTACAAAATTAAGTGGTCCACCGTTGAGTTCATCGCTTAATGCACAACTAAACTAATCGCGCTTTTTCACTTTTTTTTAAAGTATTATATTTTATTGTAGTTTCAAATTTTTGAATGACTTTATTCATACAGAAGTAAAAAAAATGAAAACACATTATGAAGTTTCATACAAAAAAGTGGCGAAAGGAAAATTGGAAAACGGTGAAGCTTAAAAACTTAAAATTGTATAATTAGTTAAAATTAGCAAGTAAATATAATATTTTATAAATTTGGATGTTTGATATGTATTATTTTAATTATTAAATGAATTTAGAATGATTAAAAATTAAATATAAGAAAACGTTTTTTACTTCCAATTCTCGTTTAAACTCGTAAAACTTGAAACTTGAC
>CAIGRN010180913.1:0-18232 GCA_903798345.1 Fraxinus anomala | reverse complement strand
TTTTTACCTTCATAATTCAACAAAGTGAAATGATAATCGGAGAAAAAGATACAAATGAGTTGATGAGACGACTCTTGCAGTTGTCTTTAAAAAAAAAAAAAACGAATTTAATTGTACACGAGTCTATTCAATACAAACAAGAATTGATTATTATTTTTTTCGTCAAAAATCACGACTAGACATGGCTTAGTTAATTAGGTAATAATCAAATACTTTAGTATGTTTTGAGAGACTTGCCTGCCCCTGTAAAATCAAATAGTTTTTGTTCTTCGAAGTTGACCAGCCTTGGGAAAAGTTCAGTGGTGATCTGAGACATGGGCCAACTCGCCTTCTGTGATGGGCTTATCATGCACAGGCCTGTGTGGGCCAGACCACACTATATAAAATAAATAAAATAATAATTTTGAATAATAATTTACTGGAAATTAGGTCGAGCAAGGCCATATTGGGATAAACCTACATGCTGAGATGCAGTGGCAAATTCAGGAATCTAGGTAAGTACGAACGGATCCAGTTGAGCACGAGCGACCGTCCAATATAAAGAGAAAAAAAATATTTGACCAAACTACAAAGAAATGTGATGGACCATAAGAGAATATCTTAAACCTATCTAATCGATTCAACCCAATTAACACCCTAATATTCTTCTGATATTTAGTGAAAAGCCCTAGAATGCACCAAACGAATGGAGAGAATAAAACAAGTTGCACCATAGACTATGGTGATGCTTATGCCATTTTGTCCAAGTTGCATGACTATTTTCTTTGCCTACACACGTATAAAAGATTTTGCTATTTGTACAATCATCAATGACAATTTTAGTGACAATGTGTTGTGTTGGGCAAAAAGTTGTTGGCTACAAAAATAATTTTTTTGTTAAAATTGTCCAATGACATAACGTCACGTGACATTATGTTAACAAAGTTGTACATCAAACATGACTTAGTTATAAAATTGGCAACCGCCAACCTTCGGGAAAACAATATGCGAGCATCTTTGCCTGGGCTTATAATAAATTTACTTATAAGTTCATTAAAAATAATTATGGTTGGAGAATGTAATTTAAAATCAAATTACTTATTTAATCCAACTTAAGTCTTAATATGAATTGCACATCCTTGTTTTAATCGTAAAGAAAATCTTGGATATAAAGTTATATGCTTACATGACTTCTTGCACATCTTTATTCTATCGAATTATTTATATATATACAGTGGTGGAGTCAGAATATTTTATTTGAGTGGGCAAAAATTATATAGCAAAAATAATTATAAATAATATAACTATAATTATTCCCAATATATTTCATACTTTGGAAATATCGTATAATTACACAATTATCAATTTCGTTAAATATATTTTTCTTAATAGATAAAATACTGCTTTATTCTATTACTAAATCTTTTCAAGTATATGGAAGTTGCACATAGGCCAGAGATGAAAATGGAATTCTCAATTTCCCTTACTATGGCTCCACCGCTACTTACAACTACACTAATAACAAAAAGTATAAGAAGAAAAAATTATTTTAAATTTAGATCTGAAAACCCCATAAGTAAACACAGAAAGACAAGTATGATTCGCTGAAAGAGAACCAAGCTATTAATTCAAATTAAATGTTAGAATATAAATCAACATAATGTCAGCTACCCAGATCTAGATATCTTACAATAACCCCAATTCACAAAAATCACACATTTCATTTTAAAAAGTAAAATAAAATTCATGTAAACATATACAACGTTCTTGGCCGACATTGTCCCAAATTTGAGAATTGGCTACTTTATCATTGATCTGGATGCTTTGAGTGACGAACTCAATCCCTGTGGTCGAATTTGATTCGAGATTGAACTCATTTCCACTTAATCTCGATAATAAATCCTATTTTCTAACACTCGAATCGTCTATTAGCAGCACCTTAAATAAGTATTCGGAGTCATCTCCCACTCTATAAGCATCCATTATTACGCCCTCACTTCTATTTAGTGATACAGATGCACATATATAAAAGTGAACTTGTATTTAATGGGATTTTCCTTTTGAGTGTTATAATTTGTTAATTGCTTGTCTTAATCTCAATCCTTGCTTCTTCCAGAAAATCTACACGAATGCAGAATAGAACTTCATCAAAATTAAAAACAAAAAAAATCAAAATTTTTGGTGGTCCACTGATCACCCTTGCCCAAGTGTGGCTCCACCACTATGTATGTAAATTGTACTACAATGTAACAATATTCTGAGCCACAACTTGCGTGATCAAATGATCTAGAACACATAATAACAAAATATATTTTTAAGTCAATTATTTTTTGAAAAAGAATATATAAATATAACTAGTCTCAATTAGAAAAATAAATAAAAAAGATACAAAAAATTACAACATTTCCACGCTCTTGATAAAAAATTAAAATTAAAATTAAAATCTCTAATGTTCGATATTTTTCCATATATTCACACCTGTAAAAAGTCAATAAATTAAACAAGCTATCAATATAGAAAATCTTAATTACAAATTAATATATTTTTAATTAAAAATTGACCCCCTTTCATCGAAAATTTGGAGGAAACAGAGAAAAGGAGAGAATTTTAATAAGATTTTTATTCGGCAATCGATCATTTTCAATAGAAAATGATGAAAAAAAAGAGAGAAAAGGAAATGAGAATATAATAATAATAATAATAATAATAAGAAGAACAATAATAATAGGTTGAAGAGATAAAAAAAATATTAATTTTTTATTTCATTGCTCTAGGGTTTGTGAATGAAAGATGAAGAGAAATCAGATTTTAATCTAAATCAAAGTCAAACAATCAATATTAATATGTTTCATGGGTCCCACAACTTTTCAACCATACATTTCAAAAACTTTTATCACAATCTACTAAAAATCTAATTTTAATCTCCACCAAACGCTAAAAAAAAAGAGGGAAATGTTACATATTGAACATTTAAGTGGAGATTTTAGTCACATGTTTATGGATAGACAAAGATTCTATTAATTCTTACTTCTGGACTGAAATAGCTTGTCGATCCAAATGAATCATTCTTATGTTCTCTCTTTAGTTTTCGGACACAGAATTGGCCAAGCATTTTATTCGAACAAATATAGACATTTTGAATAATCCGTACTTCTCAAGAATTTTAAAAGTCTTTATTTAATACTCCAAAACTTTCAAAGAATTTTAGAAAGTCTATTTTTTTTAATTGAATACACTTAGATTTTTAAATTTATAAAAAAAATTAAAAATTTAGATTGAATACATTTCCTAAGTTTTTCAGTTAAAAAGTAAAAAAAGAAGAAAAAGAAAGTTTACTTATTAGCACTGTCTTGTGTTGTGACAATGATGAAATTAGTTGGGTGAGCACGCCAAATTGTTGACTCATATCATAAGCCGGCAAAGTAAGGGTCATTATGAAATTTCAATTCTAGTTAGACTCAAGACTTTAAATTACTTACAAGACAAAGTTAGATAGGTTGTCACAACATGTTATTGGATTCGATATATAATTTAAATTGTCTGTATAATGCGTACTTAGAAGCGTGAATGAGAGTAACCCAATACAGTTCAAGTCCAATTAACTTTTTTATAGTAAAAATAAATTACGATTTTTTCTCTTTTACGTGTTAGCTCTGTGCATTGAAATAAAATAAAAAATTGTCATCCCCTAATTCTATCAATGTCAATTTCGAACTGAAAAATAAATAAAGAAGTGCACTTTTTCTAAAAAAGCTTCCACTTCTCCTATTTTCTTAATTTTTTCAAATTTCAATGGAACTTTAAAAGGGCCGACACCCCGAGTCATGGCCGCTAATACACAACCAAGTGTCGTCCATCCCATGACTATTCCTACAGCTTGGTGATGAATATTTTATCTGATCAGATGTGCATTAAAATCAATCATGAACAAAGATTGGGTTTTTCTCCAATATCCACCAAAAACCTTCTCTTGAAGTCGACCCAATACAATCTCGATAAAAAAAGAAAAATTAGAAAAAAATTCTACTGCTCGTTCGCAATAGTAAATTGATCGCCAACTTCTAGTTATAATTCTACAATAATTTTTTAAGACGAAAATTGTTCGAAATTATGTCAGATCATTTTATGAAACTAAAATTTGTTTCTAGAATTTGTGGCGTGCCCATTAATTTGAAGTAGGGCATATTCTCATGAGAGTTACGTAACAACTTGACGAGGGTTTGAATGGTCCACCGTCAAGGACTGATTATGAAACTATAATAAGATGTGGGGGTATTAGTTTGTTCTTTTTTAAAGTTTGAGGATCTACTTAAATAATGAGGCATCAATATTACAAATTTCCTAAAAAAGCAAATAAAGGAGCCCCGCTTCCATACCCACAAGTAGATAACAAAAGTGAGTATAATCTAACTTAGTGTCAAATGTGGGGGTAAAAGCGAAAAAATAATAAAGTTATGTCCTAAATTACAAAAATGATTTATCATAAAAGAAAAGAAAAAGTGGTATATTCCAGCACTTACTCTTATTGGTAGCTTTTTTTTTTGCACTTTCTTTTAGTCTATAAAAGCTTTCTAGACACACAAGAATCTTGCTAGACATTCTAGCAAACCAATGAAAAATAAGCAAAAAAATTATTTTCACCATCAACTTATTTTACTTTTTCAGTAAAAATATTATGATGGAGGGATTAGTAGTTAGAACTTCATATTTTCAATACGTTATCATTTCATTATTTTAAAAAAAATATTTTTTTAACTTTGGTTGTTAATAATTCAGCATTGTTAATAAGATTTTAAATATTAAAACTCAAAACTGAAAACATTTAGTTTCAGTATTAATTAAAGTTTAAATACACGCACTTACTTTATTCTGTACCGTAAAATATAACACTTCACGTGTCCTTTAATATATAGAAATTAAGAGTGGTGTTAAGGTTTGTTAAAGTCTCTATATCACTCGAAATTTATCGAATTATTTCAATCTTTTCTTACTAAAATTACTAAATTGTTCAAAAGTGTTTGAACTTGGGGCCATCTACCATCAACTATCATGAATATGACTTTCAGTATGTCGACATGCACGAGCCAGATGCCCCGGTCGCAATTTTCTTCAATAAAACAACTTATATTGCACTTTAAATCTTCAATATTTTCCAAGTTTGGCGAAGAAATTAATGCAAAACAAATTGTCCTTAGTAGGATAATTTAGTCAATATTAATTATTGATTTCTTGTAGCCTCCACTAGACTTGAGCTTTTACAACACAATTTCAGACACAGAAAAAAAAAGGAGTTAGTTTTTCTTCTGCTAAAAAGGTAACCAACTGTACATGGACTGCAATGACAGGTGGGACTAAATATTCTGTTCTTGATCAACTTCTTTTAACAGAATTCTTTATTTATTCAAGAAAAAGAATGGGGGAAAAACAGTGGGATTCAGAACCTCAATGCAGATGCATAACAAATACAGGCACTTAAAATGGACTGAAAATCTATGAAGATTAAACAAAAATAAATTATGGGTTTAATTATCTGTTAATGAATATAATCTAATTTGATGTTACAATAACAGAACATAATCCCAGAAAATCGAAATTACTGTCAATTTGTGAGTAAAAAAAAACCTGTTTGACCCAACTGCCTAAAACATCTTCCTTTTCCAACTAATTATCAGCATTAGATCCATGAAATAAGCAAAAGAAGAGTAGTTTTGTGCCAAAAAAATTCAAGTTTAAGCAATTTATTGCGTAATGAGTGCATCAGAAACCTAGCTAATTCACGATTAGGCTAAACTCATCACCATCATCATCAACTGGAGCAGGGAGATTGAGATCTATGATCAAAGTTTCACCAATTCTTGAAAATTGTTTAGCAGCAGGAGGAGGAGGAGGAGGAGGAGAAGTTATAGAATTCACAGTTGCTGAAATTGCTCCCCCACCCATAAAATGTGATCTCTTATGCCCACCAAGAGCTTGCCCTGACGAAAAAACTCTGAAGCAAACAGGACACTCATGTGTCTTCTCCTCCACTGCCGCTGTTGAACCGCCATTTTTCCTGGTTTCCACCACCACTCGAGGTGGTGTCTCCGCCGTTAAGTTGACTTTAATCTTCTTGTGATTCGCCCTGTGTCCCCCAAGAGCCTGATATGACCTGAAAACTTTGTTACATGTTTCACATCTGTATTTTCCTCGAACTTTAGTACTATTAGCCACCTTAACTGCACCAGAATCCTCGGAATAATCATCTTCACATTTGTTCCTCTCTGTATCTTCTTCATATTCATATTCTTGTCTATGCCAGGTATCCCTAGACAACATCATTAAGCAATGAGCAACATCTTCTTCTGGTTTGTCTGAGATTGAACTCAAAGGTTGATCAGACAACTCATTACAATTAGTACTAATCTTTTCCCCCTTTTCCCACTTGGATTTTTTCATCAACTCTGTTTCTTTTACAGAAATTCTTGTTTTCCTAATCCTTTTAGAACGCCTGAAAATGGGGTTCGGGTTCAGCTTCGACTCTGTTTCACTTTCTCCGTCTTGAAGCACAACAAAATCTGATGCAGAAAAGAACCTGGGATCTACAAAACGGATAGTTTTCTTCGGGTTTTCTCTCAACCCATAACATAAAACCTCCTTTTCTATATTTTCTTCTTCTTCTTCTTCCGATGTTGATGAAGATGATTGAAAATCATCAGACGGTTGAGAATCATGTTCAAAGGTCTGAACTTTTTTCTCATTTTGTGCTGCATAACAGTTCATCTTGTGAGATCTCATATGCCCTCCAAGTGCTTTTCCGTTAGCAAAATTTCTCAAGCAGAGTTTGCACCTGTATTTCTCCATGAAAAATTTTCAAGTTTTCACGCAGTCACTGTTTTTTTCTGTCTAGGAGAAGTATAGTGTGTGTTGAAACTAAAAGGAGTAGGTGACAAGCATTCCTTCATCCACCAAGGAATATATACACAAAACACTATGAAATATTGTGTGTATATGTAACATCTTTTCAAGAATTCATGAAATTGGATTTCACATTTGAGATTATTTCTTTAAAACGGCAAAGAGTAATTAATAAGATAAAACAACTTAATTAAAGCATAATGCATCGAGAAAATGTAACATTTTCTTCACGTCTCCACAATCCCTAAATAGCCATCCACTAATATATTTTTCCCTTGGTGAGTAATATAATTGTTTTCTCCAATGTTTTCAATTTTAATTAGTTAAATTCTTTATCGAATTGTGATAATTATTATATCAGTATTGCAGCAACTAAAATGAGATTTCTAAAATAGTATGCTCGATTATCTTTTATACGAGATTATAAAAGACATTGAATTAAATGTCAAAATTATTACATCGGTATTGCAACACGTAAAACGAGATTACTAAAATACGATTTTTCGATTGTCTTTTATACGAGTCAAAGATAAAGGTACATTTAATGTGTTAGACACTTAGACTAAATGCAATTAAAAAAGAGAGAGATACAATGTATTTATCTTTTTACATCTTACTTATTCTAACATACCCAACGTGTCTTAAAGAAAGTACTATTCGGAGCATGGACAAAAAGTAACCCTTCCTACAAATAATAGTGCCCTAATTTTGTAACATAAGTGTTAATAATGAATTAAGCCCATGTTTTATAGAAATTATAATTTAAATTTTTATCAAAGTCAAAATCAGCAATTAATTTTAATCAAAATTTTCATGGATCCCATAAAATTTCAACCATACATTTCATCAATTTTTATCAAAATTTGCTAAAATTTTGATTTTAATATTTACCAAATAGGGACTAAATATAATTAACCTCAATTAAAATTGTGTTTATCACACAATCAGATTGCAAATCTTCAGATTCTGACCCCTTTTGCCGGTGGATGTAAAAGGGGGAACAACAATGAGTGTGTAGAGTTTTGGTATGACCAAATTCCATTTTATATTTAATTAATTATGACTAAATAAATGGATTGTTAATATTTAATTAACTTAATTGATTTTTTCTTTTTGAATAGTCGCTTTAATTTTGGATCTTTGATCGAAATGTGTGGAAGGAGAAAGTAGCTCCTCCCTTTGAGAATGGAATTTTTGTAGGGAAGTGAACGCCGTTTTGTTAGGGCAAATGGTGGACCTAGTCCCCCATAATTTCCTCCTCTTTGATTATTGCCCAATTTTAGAGTTTAAATCATGCCTTAATCCAACTTTCCATTACATTATTATTAATTTCAAAAGCTTATGTCATTTTGGTTTGAGTTTCAATTTGTAATATTAAGTTTTGAATTCATTCAATTTTCTTTTTTGAATGTATGTTTTAAAATTATAGAAAACATGTTTGACTTGTGATTTTAAAAAATCATTTTTCAAAATAGAAATTGAAAAATATGTTTGATTTGAGATTTCTAGAAATCTTTTATAATGTTTTATTTAATGAATTTAATTATTCGGTAAAATAATACAATTTTATGCTAATAAATTATCAAGTTTCCCGCTACTAAAATATAATACAAACAAATAATAGAATGACTTGGTAAAAAATAGGAAATAAACATCATTTGCACCCCTCCGATGTTGTTTAAGATGTTTAGGTACACCATTATTAAATAAGGATCTAGACTAGTGACTTCACTATAGCCTAAATCATAAGACGATTTTCCTTGGTTGCATGCGAGTTTTTCTTTTAGGTGTAATGTATTAAGTTCAATTTCCTTGTTCCTTGTACAAATTGTTAATGACCACTGCGCAATACATGTTTCAAGTTTTTCACCTTTAGTGATCTTGGGTTTCTTATGTTGGAGTTCATTAGGCATCATATCACCGCGTCGATGAGTATTTGTAACTTCAACATCATCATTTTTACACGTACATGCACTCCCCTATTCAAAAAATATCTTCTAATGACATTTCTTCCTTGGCTATTGAAGAAAGAGATAGGTACGTGAAAAAAACGTGTTACTCATATACAACTTTAAATGGTGTCATTTGTGTAAATTGACTGTGCTGCCTTGGTGGATTTGGATGGCCCTCGTGGCAACCTCCCATTGGGATACAAAGATTGTGCTACTTCTAGATGGCTATTGACTGTTGGATCTAATTAAGGGCTGAGATTAATCATTGGGTTAATATAACTTTTGGCTTATACGGTTCATTCACTTGTTTTTTCTGATTTTCGAGTCTACAGAGTCTTCTCTCCGACTTATGTTCATCTTCCTTCTCTCCTCTTCTTTGATTGGTGATTATTGTGAAGAGATTAGCGTAAACCTTTTTGTATAGGTCTGCTACAATAATCTTGGGCTTGAAATATTGGCTTTTATGTATGATACTGTGCAAATTTTGGTTGGTTTGATAGGTTGAAGTTAGAAATGTCGTTTTTATGAGATTTTGATGATTTGGGACTAAAAACTGTGTCTGATTTGGTTGATACTCTCTCTCTCAGGCAATTGATGTATATATTCATTCGGGCTTATCCCTGAGCCCCCAGACTAGGCCTTTAGTGTTGAACTGGGTGAACGTATTGTGCGTTACAGCATTTTTCATTATGTTGTTTATTGGTTTTTACTATTACTTTGATCATTTGGGGTCAAAATCCCCAACATTGTATTTTTCACATTTATGAGTGCTTATAAACTTGAATTATATTTGCAAATTTGAGTGAAATTCTAATAGTGTAAAAATTGTTATTGTAAGTAAAACTCAAGTTTTTAGGCATTTGGAGCAAAAATGACGATTTTGAAGCCTAATTATAGTTGAATTGAAGCAATTGAAAGCTAACTGAATTGTGCAAAATTAATAAGAAACATTAAGAAAGCAATAAGAGGAAAGCTGCAAGTTTCGGGAGTGAGGTTTAGGGACCAACATGGAAGCTTTTGAAAGTTTTGGGATTGATATTATTGAAGATTAAGGCCAAAAAGGATCAAAATAGGAGGAAAATCATGTGGTATCGTCTCCGAAATCAAGCAAGGATAAATTTTATTACTTCTAATTTTCCATGTTTTGTGCGTTTTCAACATCAAAGATATGTTTTAAGTTTTATGTTATAAATTTACTATTGTTTTAAAAATGCATTTTTCAAAAATATCAAACTAAATAAGTTTTTTGCCGTTTTACAAAATTAATAATAGAAAATCAAATGTCCCCTTAATCTCTCAGTAAAAACTAATAATTTCGAGTTATTGATTAGCATTTCACTGTAGACCCTTACTGTTAAAGAATATATCTCATATCGATTAAATGTCGAAATATAAATTGATATATAAAAGTTTGAATTATTATTCTTAATAAGATTGACAATTTAATATAGAACCACCGGTTTGAATATAGTATCCGAGCCTAATAAATTTCAACGAACAATTTGATCCGACTAAAATTTTGATGAACGCACAAATTTCAAGATTAATTTTCTCAAATAAATCACCATCCCGAGAGGCTTGTTAAATGATATATATCCCAAATCGACTAATTAATATCGAAAGACAGACCATATATTAGGGTTTAATCACTCTAAAAATTTGATCTTCTAAGATAGAATATCAAATCTAAAAATGAGGTAGTGGGCTAGTCGACATGTTAATATATAACAAATAATGTCCCATTATAAATTATATTAGAAAGTCAATGAAGAGGACACACCTCTGACTCTATTTAGGTGTGGGTGAACGAATGGAAAAGAAAAGTAAGAAAAAGTCAATGTAGAAATTCATCTTTTTCTTTGGGTTCATTAATTTGCAATAAAGATATTGGAGTCCCTTGAATTTCCACGAGGGTCACATTAAGTGCTGCTTTTGCAAATTGCGTTGACGAGAGAAATATAGTCTTTTATTACATATTAAATAATTAAGTAGCTAGGACAACTTAAATGAGGCAGTGTGGCGAGTCGATTTTTTTTTAATTAAGTTTGAATTCAACTTGATTGGTTTTTTGTGTGGTGTATGTTATGTGGAACTTAGGTATAAATAGAATATTGAAATAATAGTAATAAAAATAAAATAAAAAAGGAATTAACACATACACGTGAGACGAATGGCATAAATAAAATTTTAACATATCTTAAGTTTTAAAGTTTTGAGAATTTAACTAACATTGCCCTTGATTCTTGAAGGAGTTTCTCCAATTAATTTGTTAGGTTGCCACCAAATAGAAATCTGTCAATTCAAGATTTCAACGAGGATTAGAAACTTTATTTTAATTTTTAGTGTCATGAATATTTCAAAGTGGGAGAAATGAAAGGAAAAGTATAAAAAGTTAATGCTTAAATTCATCTTTTTCTTTCATTCATTTTCAATAAAGATATTAGAGTCACTTTAAATTCTATGGTGATAAACAAACAAATCTTTAATGTTGTGTATATCTTATTTGAAAATTATTTTTTCTCAAATTCATTTTTAATCATACATTATAACAATAAAATAATTTACAAGTAGATCCATTACTTTTATCTATTTTTCACCACACATTTTTAAAAAAATAACCATTTTTTTTTCTATAATACCTTTAATTTCCTCAAGTATGGCACCTTAAATATGGCAGTGTGGGGAATTAAGATTTAAGTTTGTTTATTTGATTTTAATTAAATTATAAAATTGTTTTAAGCTCAAATTCAACTTGATTGGTTTTTTTTGTATATAAATAGGTGGAAATATAATGTAAAAATAATAATTGTATTCATTATTAGGTTTAAAAGCTAAAATGTATACAAATTACAAACAAACACAAAACACTTACATACAATGTTCATAAACAAATATATTTAGACAATGGTATCGCGTTAACACATTGCTAGTTTCAAAGAGATTTTAACTTGTCGAAAGTGTACATTCCTTGTTCCTCCGTGTTGGCAGAGAGATAAAGTGACGAAGCTCAAATCTGGTGGATGAGAAACCTACAAAAAAAGGTTTAGACTTCCTCCGTCTTTTTAACTAGGCATGATAATCAATGCATAGAGATGGGAAGAGATGAACAACGAATATCTATAATTTTACAAGTATAATGAATAAGAAACATGTTAACCATGGGTTTTCTATTTGTAGGTAGGAATATGTAGGTAGGAATATGTATTTGTATGGCCTCCAAATCCTTTTCTCATTCCAAAGCCTATTTCATTAGTTTTGAACAACAATTTCAACAATTTCTCACTTATTCAAAATTCAATAAAATCTTATATTCAAAATATACAATACTTATGCATAATGATTTGATATTTTTCGATTTAAATCTAACCATACTGTAATTCAAACAAATTTAGAGTCGAAATTAAAGATAGCAAAAACGTTTTGAACCAATTATTCCTTGTGACAATATTGGTAAGAATACGCACACAAGTATCGTTTGTTCTCAAGTTCCTCACTCTCACTTAGCTTTAATATGGCATTTCGCTTATCTTATTCAACGAAATTTTAAGAGAAAAACTCCAACTCTCTATTAAGGCGGCATCACCTCAAAATTCATTTAGGCAAAATTCTTTCAATATTTTTGTTACTTTTAGAGATACTCGTACTTTGATACTGAATTTCATTAATATTGTATTTTCTCCTAAACACTCATTTACATATATTTGATGAACATGCAAGTCATGTATCAAAGCATACGAATACAATCATAATTGAAGTTATACTAACTACTGGGGCATATGTATCAAAATAATCTATTCCTTCATTTTGTAGATACCCTTTAGCTACTAATTTAGTTTTAAAAGTATTAAGAGAACCATCAACATTGTATTCTCTCCTAAACACCCATTTGCATTCAATATGTTTGGATCTAGATGTTAAATCAACAAGTTCTCATGTATTATTAGACATAATTGAATTGAATTCATTTTATCTTTAATTGCATCTTTCCAAAAATACTATCACGAGAAGCCACAGCTTCTCTATAAATTTTAGGATCGATCTCCACTTGTAGAACGAAATGAATTGTTTTTACAATATTATTCTCATTTCCTTTTACTAGGTAAAACGAAATAAGTTGAGACTTAATTTCATCTAGTCTTAAAAACTTCTCAATTTGAGTTCTTTTCCTTCTTTGTGGTTCGTAAAATTCATGAACATCTTTAGAAGATGTTTCATCTTGTGTTCTATCCCAACTAGAGATCTCATTGTAAGTATCTCTTAATTCATTATTCGAGGATAGTGAATTATCAAAGAACTCGACATCACTTGATTCAACTATTATATTGGTCTCCAAATTTAACAATCTATATGATTTGTTATTACTAGTATAACCAATAAAGGCACATTTAATGCCTCTTGGAACCAAATTAGTTATATTAGGGTTCGTGCTCTTATAATATGCAAGACACCCCACACTTTGAAGTATTCAATGTTAGATTTTCTTCATTTCCACAATTCATAAGGAAAAACTTTTGTAAATTTCGAAAAAATTCTATTTAATATCCTACACGCATTAAACAATGTTTCACTTCATAAATTAAATGACAACTTAGCACAAGTTAACATAGATATCATCTCAATTAAAGTTCTATTTTTCCTTTTAACTAAACTATTTTCTTCGGGTGTCCTAGGTGCAGAACATTGATGAATTATGCATTGTTGTTCACAATGCAAGTTAAAATCACTAGAAAAATATTCACCTCCTATATCACTTCTTAAAATTTTTATTTTCTTATTTAAGTGATTTTCTACTCCATTTATATATGTTTTAAATTATCAAAAGTTTCATGTTTATATTTTATGAAATAAACATAAGTATATCTGGAGTAGTCATCTATAAAGGTAATAAAATGCTTATTTCCACATCTAGTTAACATGTCATGTAATTCGCATATGTTCGTATGAATTAATTCTAAAATATTAGAAATCCTATTTACACCTTGATAAGGCTTTACATTTAAATGCATCATTTTCATTATATAATATTAAATCACTTTTTAACATTCTTTTCATGAAACTTTTACATAAGTAAATGGATCAACAATATTCACAAAATCAACTTTATTAATAATTTTGTCATCAATACAAAGTTTGACCATTATTTCACTAGAATGATACAAGTTTACCGAACTCATAAACATTTTTTTATGACCGATTTTCCTAAGAGATTACCACTAACTAAGTTTTCACTTCAGGAACATGTAGTACATTTATTAAATTAACGATTTTTCCAGAAGTAAAGATAATTTCTACATTTACTTTCTCAACCACTTTGGAGCGTCATTCGTTACCCATTTGAATCTCTTGATCTCCATCTACTTCATAATATGTCTTGAATAAAGACTTATCATATTATACATATACAATTGCACATGTATCATACTACCAACCAATAACTTTTCCCTTGATTGCATTGATCTCGCTTACGATAGCCACAATATTATCTTCTTCGATGGAGTTCATTCTTCCTTCGGAGTTGTTTTACTTTTGGTGTCAACATTCCTTTGTATAATGTTCGGGTTTCCCACATACAAAGCAACCTTTCTGGATTTCTTTTTAAACTTGTTAAAGTTTTTAGAAGGTTTTCTCTAGTTGGATTTATTTGAAGGTTTGATATTCTCTAAGGTATTGGGTTTTAAAGTGCTTCATAAGATTTATCATTCTTATCTTTTGTCCTTGATTTTTTTTTTCAATTCGAAGACGTTTTTATACTTTTTCAAAAGAATAATTTTTGGAACTATGCATTGTTTTCTTCCAATATCCTTTTCAAATCTTCGAGAGTTTCGTAATAATTGTTACTACTTGGAAAGATTCTGGAATTTTAATTTTGACCACTTTCAACTTGTAGATAAGAATTTGGAACTCATGTACTTGGGGAATGAGGGGAATGTTATCAAGGATTTTGAAGTCAAAATACCTTGATATTAGGAATTTCTTATTACCTTTTTCTTTTTCTTTGACTTTATACTTGTTTTCCAAAACATTTCAATTTTTTTTTGCCAATGATGTATTTGTATAGAGATCGTACAATCGGTCGAATGGAGCATTAAGAATATGACCGCAGCATATGAGTTCATCTTCTTGACGCTTTTGTCTATCCATTCTTAAGGCTTTGGTATCTTTATCCGTTGGATCCGCAAGTGGTGCCAATTCTGGATTAAGAATGTAGAAAATCTTCAACGCCATGAGAAGAAATTTCAACTTGTTTTGCCATTTTGTGAGAAATTTGTCCCATCAAATTGATCTTGACGGACAAGATCTTGATTCATCAATTTGATCATCGCCATTGTAGTTTCATTCTCCGTTGCAGAATATTATTTGAGATTGTTGTAGAAAGATTCCACACAAAAAAGGATGAAGAGAAAACAAAGAACAAAAATAAGAACACTGGAATAAAGATGAATGGCAAAAACACGAATATCGTTGTCTTCAAATAATATTTGCTTATCTCGAATTGAATTGGATACTTAAAGGGATATTGGCAAATGGTCCAAAGGATTAATCAAGCTTTGTAATAGTAAACATTTAAGCACTTAGTGTTTTTTATCAAAATTTCAAGGACATTATTGAAGAAATTTGAATATGATGGGAAAAATGTAAATTCTATATTTTGGAATAAAGATTTTATCTCAAGTTGTTGAATTATATTTTTCATACGATAATATATCATGCATTTATAGATTTCAATCAACACCCACAAAATAGTGCCAAAAATTCACAAAAAGTTGCAAGCTTTTCACCGAATACCACAAACAATTCAAACAAAAAATCAGCATAACAACTAATTTTTAGTTCTATGCGACCGCATAAAACAAACATGTACGATTGCATGGATAAATCACGTGCACGGCATATAAGCCTTGCACGTTTATATGCGATCGCAGGCCACAAAGGCCTATGCAGCCGCATAGACCAAAGTTTTGGCCTCCAATTCTTTTCTCATTCCAAAACCTATTTTATTGATTTTAAACAACAATTCAACATAATACACCAATGCTTATACCTTAAATCATGGCCTCCAACGGAATTGCCATAAAGCGCAAACCAAAATCCATTATATGAAAACAAAAATAAGAATATTTAAAAGCATGTCCAAAAGTGATCATCGGGAAGAAATGTGCAAATTAATGGGATATTGTTGGTAAGAATGATATAAATAAAAGTTGCAGATATAAGCGCGACAATAATTAATTATTGTAAATTTTTAGTGCAATTAAAAAGTGCTGCAGCAAAAGAAAATGACAATATAATTGCACCCTTGTTAATATCTTTTATTATTAAACCCTAGATTGCCTTATATTTACAATCTCAAAAAGAAGTCCTGATTTTGTGACACGTGAGAAGCCAAACATATCTCCGTCGTAAATTGGACGTTGATCTACGCATGTTCAGAATTTCTTTTAAGCGTTACGATGACACTTAAACTGGTGTGAAAGGCTGATCATAGTAGTTGTTGTTGTCGTTGGTATCGGAAATCAAATACATTGCAGAAAATTATGAATAATTACATGTATGATAAAAAAAAATGTTGTATGGGCATGCTGTGCTTATTTTATGGAGCGAGTGTGTGACTAATAAGGAGTGTTAAACTCTCCTCTAACTAAAAGAGAGTGGTTCTAACTACCAAACATATTGTAAGCCAACAAAATGCATGTGTTTCCTCTTGTTTGTCGGTTGGTTAGGCCTTCGATTTTTCTAGCTTCGCCCTAAATTTATTTGTCGAAAATATTTAGGGCTCATTTGATACGATTTTTAAAAAGTCAAAAGTTATTTTTTAAATTAAGAAACTACGTTTAAACACATTTGAATAATTGTTCATATGTACTATTTCTGGTTAAAAAAGCTTTAGAAGAGGTTGACTTAATGTAGTTTTCTCATAAATATCTTCTATAGAAGCAGAAGTCCTGATAAAGAAGCCCTTAATAAAGAAAGTCGCTTTTTATTTTTATTTTAATATTATTATAAGGAAATGATTATTAGCAATAAGTCTCAAATTCGACGCTAATCGATCTAAGTCAAGTCCAAATGGGGTTCAATTGAGGAAGATGAACTCGTTAGTTTGCAATTGTATAAATAAAAATACAAGTACTCCATTAAATAGACAACTTAAAATAATGTTAAATATGTAAGGTCCCTTTTTCCTGTTGTTTATAACATGTGCACTCTAAGATTTATCTATTTTTCTTCTAAATTTTAATCTTTTTGCGATGGTGCAAAAAACAGCGTATTTTTAAGGAAAAAATAAGAGAAAATCGAATTGTGAAAAATCTTTATAAGAAAAATTTCGATAACATTAAAATTCACAAACTTTCATAGATATTTAAGTTTTTTAGTGGAAGAAAACACATATACTTCGTGAATATGCCAAAATACGTAAGAGCATCTCCAACAGACTCTCTATTTTTAAAGAACATATTCCTTCATTTGGAGAGTATCTATAAATTTAGAGAGTTAAAATTTTGAAATACTCCAACAAACTTTTTGTATTTAACTCTAAAAAATTATTTATTATTTTTCTTTATATTTTATTTTAACTAGTTTTTCTTTAGATTATTATACTGTTTTCCTCCATTGAAAATTGAAATACTTTGAATGCATTTAATTATAAAGAGTAAGTTTAGCTCTCCAAATTTGGAGAGTCAAACCCACTGTCTAAATTAAAATGTTAATTTAAAGAGTCTCTTGGAGCATGATTTTAAATGTTAACTCTTTAAAATAGAAATGATTTCATGTTTAAAGAGTCTCTAGGAAATGCTCTAAAAAATAAAAATGCATTTTTTGTTTATGGCAATTTCTTTTAATTGGAAATTGTTTGAATAATGTAGTACCCATTTATACCAAACCCTAACACCACAACCCACCAACACCATTGCCACAACCGCCAAACACCATCACCGCTATCGACTCCAACGACCACCCCCATCTCATTTTACTACCATTACGTTCTCCCTTTCCACCGTTCTCAAAATTGGAAATTTTCCCTTCAATTATTTGCAGACTGGCACAAATTCATGATTGTCAAACAGACCTACTCCAACAATCTAGCCCTTATTGACCCAAATTTGATTTGTTTTGGGAAGTCCAAGTCGTATGTCTGTTCAAGGCCTAAGTAGTCACCTCTCCAATTTGAATAGTGAAAATTAGCCCGAGCGTGTTCGTCCATGAAAACTACAGTCCCAATACAAAAATGTAACAATTCTTCAATTAAAAACTTCACATTTTTATTAAAAAACATTGCCACTTTCTGAAAAGTCGCAGTCTTTGGGGTCGAGAAACAAAAGCTGGTCCCTTTGTGGTTCATCTGTGATTAAAATACAAGTTATATAAGAACAAATATTGTGACACAATTGCTACAGACGTTGAGCCAC
>CAIGRN010180911.1:0-13900 GCA_903798345.1 Fraxinus anomala | reverse complement strand
GAGTTGGTGAAATCACAAGTCATTTGAACCTTTAAATGGCACTTGTGCCATTCTCACGAACACTTATAAATCAAACATAACGGTAGTTGTGCCGTTCTCATAGACATTTTCATCCTAGTAAAGGTACACGTGTCGTTCTCATGTACAAGTATATTTACAAACATAACGGTAGTTTTGCTGTTCTCATATACGTTCTCAACTCAGTAAAGGGTATAAGTGCTATTCTCATGGACACTTATATTTATAAACATAACAATACATGTGTCGTTCTTATATGAAGAAAAACAAATTGAATAGAAATGTACCCGTCTAATTTATATAAGACATAAATGTTGATCATATGATAAAGAACAGTTAAAATGATATAGATTATATGTTATCGAGCTGATGAAAGCACACAAGTCATTCTACCGATCGATTCAAATATCATAATAAGCATATCTCTCAACTTTTCTACATGACATTTCCATCTTACAACATAAATGAGTTCAACTTATTGATTCTCGGATGTTCAACTTATTGGTTCTCGGATCATAGATAGGACGTGACTGCTTATACACGTGTTTACACACATAACGATACAATTGTCATTTTCATCTCACTAACAGCACTTGTGTTGTTCTATTATTTTCTCATATATTTGATTTGTTTTTCAATGCAAAGACCTCAAGCATGGACCCCTAACGCATGTAAGATATTAATGTTTACGGTGTGATAAAGAATGATTGAAATGACATAAATTATAATGGGCGCTTATAAGTCAATAGCGGTACTTGTGCCGTTCTCATGTACATTTTCAACTCAGTAAGGACACTTTTGTCATTTCTCATGGAAGTTTATAAGTTTTTAATAGCACTTGTTTCATTCTCATAGACACTTATAAATCTAGCAACGACACTTGTATTGTTCTAATGAAAGTTTATAATTCATGCAATGTCACTTGTGCCGTTCTCGTGTATGCTTATAAGTTTGGTAACACCACTCATGCTGTTTTCTTAAGATATAACACTGTAAAAATACACAACAATATTTAATTAAAGCCAAACATGTACTAAAAAAAAAAAAAATTCCATCTCCCATAATAATGTCATCCTACTGATATGTGCATTTTCAAATGTAGTCTACAACTTTTTTGCATTGTCCAAAATATCAAAATCCTTAGATTCGAGTGAAAATTTTATATACCCTAAAACAAAATAATTTTAAAGGGTACCGTAAAACACTAGTACTAACCTCGGTCACCCTAGAACCAAATCCCCCACCACTATAATTGATATCAACATAAGGAATATCAAGACCAGGAGCTGCCACCTTTGTCGCAACCAAAATCAGCGTGTTTCCATTCTTAATGATCTCAATGCTAGTTATCTTTCCTAGAAGATCAATCAAAATCAAATAAAGTAATAATCAATGTAGGCGTAATTAAACAACTATTACACAATTAAAGAACAAAAGGATTCAATAAAGTCAAGGGGATACACGACCTTTAAAGTTGCCAATTTATATACATTGTTTAGTAGGTCAAGATCCACTCTATAAATAAGGGTATTGTAGTAAAAATAGCTAAGAATAATATGAAGAAATTATGAAATCAACAAGTGCAAAGTTCAATAATGGGATTCACAAAAAATCATGAAATATATTAAAGCATAATATGAAGAATTTAACTAAAAAGTGCCGAATTACTCAAATCAAATTTCCCATAGTGCAACTCTATAAGTCTCAAGGTATATCAAAGAACAAACAAATTTGCATATCACATACCATCATCTTCAAAACCCCAAATGTATCAAAAATCCATTTACATTAAAAAAATTCAACTAAAACTAAAATAAATATGCAAATAAACTATGAAATCATCAAAAATACCATTTGTATGCTTTTTCATTCTAAACCTACACCAACGAGAGCACAAAATCATATTTCAAAATGAAAAAATTGAAGGAGAAATAAGCTTTTTTTTGTTGTACTAGCTTGTATCAAAGATAGTAATGTGAAATAAACTTGAATCAAAGAAAAAAACTTTTTGTAATCTTGAAATGTATTGAAAATTAAGGTGAAGAAGACGGTTTTAGAATTCAAATTTGGGGAATAGGGTTTCACAGTGAAATTGAAGAAGAAAGAACAAGGTGAAATGAAAGTAGTTGGGTGAATACTTTGATATAAATTAAAAGTGAAAGGCAACTTTGTTATTTTACGGATTAAAACATTTCAAATTTTTTATTCCATTTGAATGTTGACCAAAGGCCATTTGTCCAAACTCATTGCCCAACCCGACTATTTGGCTAAATTTTCTGGAAAAAAAAATGGATATAATTTTTCAAAAAAAATAAAAATTTTGGGTATTGCAAATACAATTATTCCTTTTTAATTTTGATATTTTTTTACCATTTTTAATAGCAAATCTGACGGATCTTGACGATAGGGAATTTTTCGTATAAAAGGTTTCAAACATGAGGTTTTCTGTGAATTTCAATAGGTAGGAAATATATCGCACATGGAAATATATTTAGGGGAATTTTTTGCTATTAATCATATACAATATCGTGTCTTAATTTTTCTTTTATCAAATTTTTGGACTTAGAGCAGCCGCCTCACATGTCTCACCTCACGTTCGACATTGCATGTAGTAATATCCTGGTAAAGTAGTTGGCAATATCGAAATGACAGAGTTCAATTAACATGAAAAATGAGGTGCACGTATTTAGAAGTCTTGAAATTGAACAATTTACTTATTCTCGAGTAGCGCACACATGACTATGGCATATGACCACCCTACCTAACTTGTAGAAGAGTCATTATAACTTATGTGGAATCGTGGTTTTCCTTGTCAAGCTTGTAAATTCTTCGCTTTTTTAATATTTACTGGAGCTGAGCTTATCGCATATTTGGAAGGTTATTATGAGTTTTAAGGAAATTTGTGAATAAGAGTATATTTTACCAGAAGTGTTTACAATTAAAACACATGCCAAACAAGCTTTACAGTCAATTATGACAATATAATTAGCTCACATTGGTCCATTTTTTTAAGATTAAGAGTTGTGAGTTTTATGAAATGTTTGACTAAAAGTTATAATTAAAAATGAAATTTGATCACTTTATAATAAAAAAAGCTTTATTTAACATGTGCTTAATAATTTTTATTACGCCTTATCTTATGAGGTTCCTATTATTGGGCACATGGCTATCAGCTAAAAAATAATAAAAAGTCACCTAAAAGTTCACACATCACATAATTTGCTTACCTGACCTATTCGAGACCATCAAATAAAGATTAGCCAAAATGATGCACTCACCCTAGTCAAATCAACATGGAGGGGAAGTGCCACGATTCGCTACAGTTTATTTTTGAATAGGCGAGTTTTTATTCCACAAGGCATCTTCCATAACATCACCTCATCAAAGAGATACTTCATACAAGATCTTCTGGATGATTAACTAATTTTACTACAATTTATTTTCAAAATTTTTAAATGCTGTCGCAACCTAGAATCGTAGAGGTGACGTCTTTGAGGATGACGAGTCGGCCTCCAGGAGAGGCCACACGTCATTCATCCAACGGTGACCACATCTTCACCTACTATAAAAGCTCATATGTAATTTCAAATAATGTAATTTTACCATCTCAATAATGACTTTGCTTGGTATTCTCTTTTGAACCTGATATTGTATACTCATTGTGGCTCATGTCTACTATTCATCCAATACATTTATGCATCTATAGTTGATGGAATTGACCTTGAAGTGCTTACGGCAATCTTTGTCTTTTCTAGAAACGGTCACGTGAGTCTACAACTTGTTAACTTGTGCAGGAGCTTTACTTGTGAAAGTGAGTGAAATCGAGATTTGTTGATCACACTACTCAAAAGAAAATCAAGATCAACAATCTCATCAATTCATAAAATCTAAATTTCGACCTAGATTATAGATCAAACGTATTATGAGACTAAAATAAAAAGCATGTGTTGGTCCTTATAAGCAGTCCAAAACAACATCAAATTAGTTCACTAGTAATTAATTAAGCCCCTGGTTGACACTTATTATTTGAAAAAAATTGAGTTTCGAGTAATGATTTTTAAGAGAGAACGTATAGTTAAAAGAGAGAAAAATTTGGGCTCATAAAGCGAAAATTCATTGGCTCTGCCGAATTCTGTTTTTCGTTTCCCACTCTTTGCCTCCTGTGTCCACCATTAACGTGTGTGGTACCAGCTGGCACAAATATAAACGCCTCGTATATTTTGCATGACAAGAATAGCCCTCACGCTTCTTCTAATATCTAAATAAACCGTTTACCATTTTGTCTTTCCTTCGGGGAAAAATAGAACGATGGCATATTTGTAGTTACAAGAAACAATAGGCCCAATTTAATCTAGTAATCAGTCTTCTCAAATTCTTCCTCTTTCCAATTAACCGCCAAATATAAACATACACGTCATCTCCGTACCTTTCTCTCCCGCTTTTGTAAAAGAGGTGTATGTAGAGTTTACACTGAACGAAATTGTACCTCAGGAAACTGGAGAGGAAGTGCTCACTCCTCACTGAACACGAAAATCCCGCATAAATATGAACCCCTACCCGTGCTTCCTGTACAGCTTTGCATGCTTTTTTCTATCTGCTTTCTCTCACTAGAATACGTAGAGGTCTCTATCTTTTCTCTCTCTTCGCAATGTCTCCTGGTTCTACGACTGAAGTCTGCGGTGACGAGCCGGTGAAGAAAGCTTTTGCTCATAACTCGTCGGAAAATGTATCCGCGAAGGAAACTGAAACTCCTGAAACAATCGCCGATGCTTATGAAAAACTCAACCTCGGTAGAGATATTTCCAACTTTCTTACTGATTCCACCTCAGTAGACGCCGAAGAGTGTGCAGACGGAGAAAATAAAGAAGGCGAGCAGCAAAACAAAACCTCGCCGGAGAAAGCGGTGGTGGAAACTACGGCGGAGGAGATGACAAAGAGTAGCAACGGTGCCGGAGCAGGGAATGGTGAATTTGAGGTGGTATCTAATATTAACAGTGGTGGTGGTGGTAAGACGACGTCGATTCTGAAACCGTCTCCAAGCGTCGGAATGAGCTTGGAGAATCTCGTAGAAGTGTCGAACGTGGCCTCGGGAAAGAACGGCGGGACTGAGAATACCTCGGCCACGGCAATGATGGACGAGGCCTGGGATCTACTCGCCAAATCCTACGTGTACTTCAAGGGACAGCACGTAGGTACACTGGCCGCTGTTGATAATAGCGCCGAGGCCTTAAATTACAATCAGGTATACGTTACTGTATATGTTATATGCTTTCAGGATGGATAGGATTTATAAATATTTGCGTATTGTATTATAATTACTTTTTTCCTTTCATATTTTGCGAAATTTGATTAGTGCATATATATATATATATATATGTGTGTGTGTGTGTGTATATATATGTGTATGTATGTGTGTGTCTTATTTGTATATTTGTTCAAGTAGTTTCTATATATTGATGAAATCATCTACAAAATTGCTATTTCGTACCTTTTTCGATTTTATTTGTGTAATTCTGTTTTGGTTCGTACAGTGTATTTGAATGCGACATTTTGACCTCGATCTGTTTTGGTTCGTACAGTGTAACTGATAACGTTAACAAATAAATATTTGGTGTCCAAAGGTTAACTTGAGGAATAAATTCTACCAGGAGGTTAGATGTTAAATTGATCTCTACTGAAAAAGTATTTTGAATGGATTTTCTATTGCTCGAGGTTTTAATCCCAAATAAAGTCCATTTTTCGCCTTTACTCAGGTTTCAATGGCTCTCTTATGTTATATTTGATTTTTTTCCTTTTCCTTTGTGGCGTTACTTTTAATCGTTGTCATCTTTCTTTTTTTATTGGCCTTTCCATCAACGTTAAATTGATAGATAGTTCTTACATTTACATCTTCAGATCAATATCGGCAGTCCAATAATGAGCTTAGAAGTATCTTTTGTGTGGATTAAGTATTTGAAAATTGGTTTCCCTTGGTAGTTTAAACACTGAATTATATATGAAGTGCTCTGAACTTTGAAATTCACTTGTGTGATCTATAATTGCTTAACACAGAAATAGAATGATTGAGGATAGATCCTCAGTTTTTTGGTTCCTCTCTGGTGGTCTTTAACTATTTACTAACACAAGACTTTGGTTCTTTGATCATTTAAAAATTGAGTTGCTCTTTTTAGTTGACAATATCATATTTCTTTTAATTTTACAGATTGTAGGAGACAAGTTCTTCCTAATTGATCTCTTTTTAATTTATATGATCAGCAATTCGAGGCTTAGGCATTTAGAAAAATTCTTTATTATTTGCTTCTGCAATTTCGACACCTTCAACTTTCTATGGGCAGGTTTTTGTGAGAGACTTTGTTCCCTGTGGATTGGCCTGTCTGATGAAAAACAATGCAGATGTAGAAATTGTGAAAAATTTCCTGTTAAAGACCCTCCACCTCCAAGGCTGGGAGAAGAGAATTGATAATTTTACACTTGGAGAAGGTGTAATGCCTGCAAGTTTCAAGGTGATTTATGACACACAGAGACAGAAAGAAATTTTGCAAGCAGATTTTGGGGGCACTGCCATTGGAAGAGTTGCCCCTGTGGATTCTGGGTTCTGGTGGATTATACTACTGAGATCATATACTAAATGCACACATGATTATTCTCTTTCGGAGTTACCCGAGGTGCAGAGAGGAATGAAATTGATACTTAACCTGTGTCTGTCAGATGGTTTTGACACATTTCCTACACTCTTATGTGCAGATGGATGTAGCATGATTGACAGGCGGATGGTAAGCTTTCTTTTCTTCTATTTTTATTATACCAATGCTTGGTGGTTGGTGCCTAAACGCTAAACCAGATGAACACTCAGAATAGCCAACTTTTATATTTCTGATTTGTTTGATATTCCTCAAGTCGACCTAATATTGCATATTCCATACATATATTAGGGTTGTCTCAATTTTCTTACTGTATAAAATATAGGACCTCATTTTTTTTTATTTTTATGTGAGAGGCCCGAAGTCACCTTGTACTCTTCTACGATGAAATTCCTCATCTGCATTGCTTGTTTTCTTTTCTATTCTTGCTTTCTCACTTAAAGGTCAGTCTACAGATAAATGCATTCTGCTAATCGCTGTGCGACTCTAGTTCTAAATTACCTGCTCAATTTTGCTAAGGTTTTGCTTTATTTGAGTTTATGGTTATGATTTTAGTTTTTGTTTGCTTTGGTGACAGGGGATATATGGGTATCCAATTGAGATCCAGGCCCTCTTCTTTTTTGCCCTGAGGTGTGCAAGACAAATGCTTAAACCAGAGCATGATGGCAAGGAATTGATTGAGCGCATTGACAAGCGAATCACTGCTCTGAGTTATCACATTCAAAACTACTACTGGCTTGACTTCACTCAACTGAACAACATTTATCGCTACAAAACTGAGGAATATTCTCACACTGCTGTCAACAAATTCAATGTCATCCCTGAATCTATTCCAGATTGGGTACTTGAATTCATGCCACTGAGAGGGGGGTATTTCATTGGCAATGTAAGTCCAGCACGCATGGACTTCAGGTGGTTCTTAATTGGAAACTGCATTTCTATATTGAGCTCTTTAGCAACACCAGCACAGGCTACAGCCATTATGGATTTGATCGAGGAGCGCTGGGCAGATTTAATCGGGGAGATGCCACTGAAAATTGTGTATCCGGCACTTGAAGGGCATCAGTGGAGGATTGTTACTGGATGTGATCCAAAAAACACCCGATGGAGTTACCATAACGGTGGATCATGGCCAGGTTAGCCCTATGCTTCTACAATATTAGTCTGAAGAACCTTATTGTTATTAACGGCAATTCTAGATAGATTTCTTTGACAATACAAGTTATTTACTCTCAACAACCTTATTTTTCTAGAATTCAGCTCATAAATTCAGTTGAAGATAACTATGTATTTTGTTATTTTGCTGATTTCTTCAGAAGTCTATCCTGAGATCATACACCCTTTCCTTCTTTCTTTCCTAGTTATTAGAAAGGAAAAGGGTAGATGCCAATTTGATAGAACCTATTCTTGAAATGAACAACGTGCATTCCCCTACACATTGTTAAACTTGAGGGGGTTCTATTTTCTGGGTTTTATAAATATGTTATGCACAGAATTTAGGTTTATTTATTTATTATTTTTTTAGTGAGGCTAATTTTGTGTTTGACATTGTGATTGCTATATGTAATTATTACTTAGTGTGGGAATGGGGATGAATATATACAAGTAATTAATGATGATGTTGTTACATGGTGTAGTTCTACTATGGCTTCTAACAGCAGCAAGCATAAAAACTGGAAGGCCTCAAATAGCAAAGAGGGCAATAGAGTTGGCAGAGCAGCGTCTGTCGAAAGATGGATGGCCAGAGTACTATGACGGGATAACAGGGAGGTACGTGGGGAAGCAAGCAAGGAAGAATCAAACATGGAGCATTGCAGGATATCTGGTTGCCAAACTCATGATAGAGAACCCATCGAATTTGCTAATGATTTCTCTTGAAGAGGACAAAAAGATAACAAAGCCAAGGCTAACCCGCTCAGCCTCATGGACCTTTTAGGCGCTCTTCCTATTAAACATACATATATCAGGTATCCCCGTGGTTTTTGGTGACTAGTACAAGTCTACTTAACACGGTTGTTATCATTCTCTCTATCTTTGAATGCATGGTTAAATGCTGGAAAATCTGATCCTTTGTATCCATAAATTTGCAGTTATTCAAGTTTACTAGCACATATTTGGGGTGCTTATAAGTATTGGAATCCACTACTACGTTCTAATAAGCACGACCAAGCAAGCACTAATATTATATTGGTGTATTTACAATCTTATGAACAAAAATGTTTGCTAATTATTTTTATTAAATGGGAAAAGAAGATATTCAAAAAAAATTAGAGAACACTAGTGTATTATTTTTAGCATTCACAAAAATCAAACAAATCGCCCTCTGGAATGGTGGGCATTTTTGTATGAACTGCCCAATTTAAATAGCTAATAGTTGTGTTTAAAAGTGTTTTTGACCCAAGAATTTCGTCTCTTCAATATCTGGTATCTTTTCTCATTTTCATCTAACAATTTCTACCGTTTAAATCAAACTTTATAGCCTTAATAAAATGCCACTACTATTGAATGAATAGATACATCCAAAGGTTATATACATGACGCTTTAAAATAATCTTCTACAATCTAAAGTTCTTTTTCCATCCCCCGTTATTTTTTTATAAAAATAATCTCCTCTCGTTTAAAAATTCGACATCAATGTTGGCGTCAATTTGGGTGATAGAGGCAGAAATTATGTCTGCAAGTTGATTGAGATGCTACTTCTGTAAAAAGGATAATTAATTCTATCACGAAACACCAGTAGAAGAAGTAAAATTTTCTTTAAGACGCAAAAAATAAAATATCAATATATAATCATGTGTTGAAATGTGTTCCAAATTCATCTGGTATTGATGGCTCAGTTGAAAGAGGGTCTTGAAGAGGTCAAAACATAGACCGAGAAAATTTGGAGCAAAGTTTGGGCGCCAAGGCGCCAATTGGGTGTGAAAATCTGATTTGAAATAGAGGTTCAGCGCCTGAGTGCCATATTGAAGTGTTGCTTGCCACTTGTTGACCGCGAGCTTTGGTGCTCGAGCGTCGCACCCCGCTCTTTGGGCATGAGGTTGCCGATGTAGCGCCGCTGTTATCCCGCCAAAGGCATGTTTGTGATTTTGACAAATTTTGGGACGCCATTCCACCTAAAACACTATAATTAGGATTTGACATATACTCTATATATAGTTGACTATTCATTATGATAAAGAATAAGTTGGAAACACAAAAGTATGGTATTCTTTCATCATATAATGAATTCTCCTCCACTGCCCATGGTTTTTCCACGTAAAGTTTTGTGTTTGTAATTGTTTACTTTCTAATGTCATATTACTCTCGTTTCTTGAATCTAACAAGTAGTATCAAAGCAAAATGGTGTCCCTTTATTTCTAACATCTTCAAAGTCTAGTGTGCACATATAATTCCACACTTTCGAGCTGTATATATATAGTTCTAATTGACGAGTTTTCAACAAGTTTCTGCGAGAACTGAACTGAAAGTTCCCTATAATTTGAACGTTTGAAAAATAAAACACACAAGCGTGCCCCGTTGATTACAATATACCATTGGAAGAAAATAACGAGTAATTTCTTAGTATTCGTATAATAAATAATGAAATTTGTTAGGGTTTGTTATGATGTAGCACTCGATCATATAATTATATGCTGATTGTCAACACTTAAAAGAAGTAAACTACACAGATTCTGTCGCTAGTAAAAGCCTGCTCTAGAAAAATATATATTTAATGTAACAACTACTTAATTAATTATAATTTAGAAAACTAAATGCATGATCTTACAATCTCATAGGATTCTGATTTTGATGTATATGCATGCATGCAAGGGAAAAAAAGATAAAAAATTATTTATACGAAAATAAATGAATGTATTGTTTGATTTACTAGTTCGGAAAATATATACAACGACAAAAGGGACGAAAGAGTCTTTTACACTTTTGATAAAAAAAATAAGAAGAAAAGAAACTCCGCCGTATTATTAATTTCAAGTTCAAGACGGCTATTTCAATTCGGAAATATAAATAAATGCAACTTTGATGGCATGAGCTTATACGTTTGCATGGACTTCTGCAGGCCAACTGCTTCAGAATAATAATTTCATGAATAAAATATAAAAATGGGATTTAAGAAATTTTTTAAGAACAAGCTATGATCAGCTCTACAAATGTAAATTCCATGTTTTACCTGTCCACAAGCTGTCGTAGATGGAAGAAATTATAAACAAATACACCATAATTATATATATATACAAGCAAATATACAATAACAAGCGCGCACATTTAGACGCGTGCAAACACAATATTCGTGCGTACAAATATACGATCGTTCGGATAACACTAAGCCCTTGTTTGGTATCAGATTTTTAGTAAATTTTGATAAAAGTTGATGAAATATATGGTTAAAAAATGTGAGACCCATAAAATATGTAGTTAAAATTCATTGTTGACTTTGATTTAGATTAAGATTAAAATTTTAATCTTTACCAAACGAGGGCTAAGGATGGCGTCCACTGATGACACGGTGATATAAAGTGTCGAGCAAATCAACCTAAATCTGTCTTCTGTTACCCCCTCTTCAGCATCATAAAGTTAAATTTTAGAAAGTTGTTTTCATATATGATTGATACCATGCTAAAGTTCTGTTAACGAAAGGTAGTTCGGTCTAAGATCTGGGACAAATATTTTGTCGAGTTTTCAACAAGATAAATAAACACAAAGGCGAGTATAGTACATTGGCAGAACAAGATTTAAGAACTCAAGATTGTCTACTGTAACATATTAAACATGACAAAATTCTTATTAATCAAGAATTGACTAATATAAGTTGTCATATGCATGGAGGGGGTAAGAGTACATTGCGGGTCAAAATACATGATTTGGTTGGGGGATCAAAAAGCAAAAGAACACAAAAAAAGCTCAGTTAACACTTCATATTTTTTGGTCACAATGAATAATTGAAAACATACCCACCCCCAACAACTTATTATTCCAGAACCCATGATAAAGAAATCATCAAAGCTGACAAACATAACATACTTTGACAAATGCTTTCACTTATTTATGTAAAAATTGGGTTCATTAGCTCATTAAAAAGCCTTCTTTTTAGCCCTTTTGTAACTCCACATCCCTCTCTTCCTCCCTCACTCCCTCTCTCTCGTACGCACGTGCACGCACATTCATGGCAACCACAATCATTTTCCTCCTGTGTGTCTGTTTAAGCTTACTATCTAATGCTGATCATGTGCTTGGATTTGCAAGATGGCCTGGTGGGAGTTCAACAAGGTTCTATGAATTCAAGGTCTCAATTTCTCTTTTTCTCTACTTGTTTTTTTGCGATGTTTCACAGCATTTCTCAGTATTTTCTCTATTATTTGCAATAGGTCCAAACTAAAAGAATAACGAAGCTTTGTAACACCAACAACATCATCACCATAAATAACATGCTTCCGGGGCCAGTTATTTATGCTCAAGAAGATGATCGAGTAATAGTTAAACTCATTAATCAGACACCACATAATGCCACAATACACTGGTATTGATCGAACTTTTTTCCTTTTTCACCAAATTTCTTTTAATTCATAACAAACTATTCGTATATTATTCTATGCAATAAAATTTTCAGGCATGGTGTCCGGCAGAGGCTATCGTGCTGGTTTGACGGCCCTTCTTATGTGACACAATGTCCGATTCAGCCCGGACAGACTTTCACCTATGAGTTTACACTTGTGCAGCAAAAGGGCACCTTACTTTGGCATGCTCATGTATCATGGCTCAGGGCAACTGTTTATGGTGCCATTGTTATATATCCCAAGACTGGTGTACCCTACCCTTTTCCATACCCTTACGAAGAGCACATAATTATCCTAGGTACACCAAGTGAACTATTTATAGATGTAAATGTTGACATTTATTGAACTGAAAATTTTTGGGAACATTGATTTTATATCCTAATTTCTTTGGAAGGGGAGTATTATTTGAGAGATCCTCTACAACTCGAGCAGGCTGTTCTAGCTAGCGGTGGAGGTCCTGCACCGGCAGATGCTTATACCATCAACGGGCACCCTGGTCCCAATTATAATTGCTCTACCAATGGTATGGTCACGAGACTCTCATACGGTGTCTATACCTCACACAATATAGTTTTATAATTACATTATGAATTGAACCTATCCCATTTATGCTTAGCTCATCAAGTAGACTTTCATTCAGCTAAACTTTTATTTTAATGATTGAAAAATGTTTTTATATCCTCAGATGTGTACAAGATTGACGTAGTCCCTGGGAAGACGTACCTATTGAGATTAATCAACGCGGGATTGAACATGGAGAATTTCTTTGGGGTGGCTAATCACAAGATGACAGTTGTTGAAGCTGATGCAGAATACACGAAGCCTTTTACTACAGATCGTGTTATGCTTGGGCCAGGCCAGACCCTCAATGTTCTGATCACTGCTAATCAACCCATAGGAAGATACTCCATGGCCATGGGACCTTACATGTCTGCAAGAAATGTACCATTCCAAAATATAACATCAGTAGCCTACTTCCAGTACTTGGGTGCCACCCCAAATAGCGTATCTTTACCAGCTGCTCTTCCAAGTTTTAATGATAATCTTGCTGTTAAAACCGTAATGGACGGCCTTAAGAGTCTTAACCCTGCAAGTGTCCCAAAAGAAATAGATAAGAATCTGTTTGTTACTATTGGCTTAAATGTGCAAAAATGTGGAAGAAAAAATCCACGGCAGGATTGCCAAGGCATCAATGGTGGAATCATGGCTGCTTCTATGAATAACATAAGTTTTATTCGGCCTAATGTTTCACTCTTGGAAGCCTATTACAGGAAGATAAATGGACATTTCACTGAAGATTTCCCTACCTCACCCCTTAAGTTCTATGATTTTGTTAACGGGGCTCCTAATAATGCTCCTAATGATACTAATGCATTGAATGGAACAAGGACTTTTGTCCTTGAATATGGTACTAGGGTTCAGCTTGTCTTGCAGGATACAGGGACTATCACAACTGAAAATCATCCAATTCATCTTCATGGATATAGTTTCTATGTTGTCGGCTATGGCACTGGGAACTATAATCCAGATAGAGCCAATTTCAACTTGGTCGATCCACCATACATGAACACCATTGGAGTTCCAGTTGGTGGATGGGCTGCAATCAGATTTCTTGCTGATAACCCAGGTACTCTTCCATGGTGAAAATACATGTACACACACAAAGTGACGAATCTTGTATTTGTTCTT
>CAIGRN010180891.1:0-14515 GCA_903798345.1 Fraxinus anomala | reverse complement strand
TGAAAAAGAGAAAGGTAGCGTCCATCTGCTTCGTGCTTCCCGGTCTTGCTTTGTGCTTAACCGTGCCTTATCTTCTCCTTCTTCTCTAGCCTTTGTGGATGAACCTTTGAGACTACAACATCTTTTACATCGAGCCCTTTGTAGGCTACCAAGAGCAACCGGGTTTGGGCGTTGGTTTGGGAGTGGTGGGTTGTTAACTGTGGTGTCGATTAGTTCAAGATGGAGCCCGGATTTCTTGGAGATTGGAGCTCAATATCTCAACACCAATAATGAAATAGACTACGATAAAATTGATCAATTGGGTCAAAACCATCTGAAGCCGAACAAATAATTATCCAAAAACTTGGAGTGTCAATATACTGAAACCCATGTAGGAGAGTTGCAATTTATGTAGCAGAAAGAAGGTTTCCATTATGTTACGGAAATAAAATTGAGCATCGTTTGAGTTACTAGAGAAAAGAAATTCTCCCAATAACTAAAAATTTCCACCCCTTTTTTGGGCTCCATAACTAGAATCAGTATTTTATCAGAAGAGGCTGATGACAAACTGGGAATCAGAGAGTTCTATCTCTATGTGCAAGAAGGCATGATTTGCACGAAATACCACCTAAGTCAGTCAAAAATTCTCTCCCCAGTGGAGAATAGAAGAAACAAAATTGAGCTAAAGATACAAAGTGACCCTGGGATGATAAAAACTGCTCTCCAGCTATCCGGACTAGTGAGATCCAACTGAGCAGCCTTAGCGGCTTCAAGAAGTCGACCAGTAAGATCAACCCCAATAATGCCAGCTAAGGTACCCGCTGTGTTAGAAACCCCCATTACAATTCCTGCATACCTTGGAGCAACATCCATGTGATTTACTGCAAATCCAGCTCTCCCCAGTGCCAAGAAACCAAGAGCCACAGAAGAACAGAACACAACTCCACCAGGTGTTCTGAACCTGGGAAGAGCCATTAATGCAAAAGAAGCCACCACAAATCCTATGGTATTTAAAAGCTTTCTTGTTCTAGTCACAGACAAGATTCTCCTGGTAATCAAGTGATCAGCAATCACCCCACCAATATTTGAGAACAGAAACATGTTGAAATAAGGCATCATCTTAGAAGATCCCATGTCTTCAAGACTAAGCTGGAGGCCCAATTCAAAGTATGTTGGAAGCCAGTTCATGAGAACGTAAAGAGCATAATGGAAAGTGAAATTATTCACCACAATTGCCCAAACTGGCAAACTGAAAATAATTTTCTTCCATGGAATTTTTGGGGTTCTGTTGGAATGTCCTCCATTCTCAACTTTCGTCTTTAGGTTCCCTTTAATTGGCAGCAATAATTCTCCAAATCCAGCAGCAGTGGCTTTTGGATGCTCAGAACGAGGTGGGTCAATGGCATACTTAAACCAAAGTAGAGACCAAATGGCACCTAAAGCAGCTTCAGCAAGAAACACCGATTGCGGACCTCGAAACTTGACCAGACTCGGAAGAACAACCATTCCTGCAGCTGCACCAAAATACATCCCGGAAGTTGTCAGAGAAACAGATCTTGATCTTTCATGTGGTGGTACCCATTGTGCCAGTATAGTGTGAATGGAGGGAAAGATGAAGCCTTGGGCAACTCCGACGAGCAAGCGGGATATGACCAATATCGTAACTCGGTTCAGATCAAGTGGCACAAAAGCACAAGTTATAGACCATAAAACAAATGAAAGTAGGAGAATACGCCGTCCCCCGACTTTCTGGGCTGCCCAACCACCCGGAACTTGTGAACAAACATACCCATAATAGAATGTCGAAAGTATCATGCCCTTGCTCGATTGATTTACTCCTGAGGCATCAGCAGCCGCAGTATATGCAATGGAAAAACCCACACGTTCTATGTAGCAGACAGAAGTACAGATGAAGGTCAAAATGACAATCACATAGCGCTTTGGAATGTTTGTTCTCTTCATTCTCTTTAGGGTTTATGAAAAGAAATCATATAGATATGGAAAACTCATCAATTTAACAAACTATCTGTAACTTTGAATGTCTACAATTTTTACCGAAATGATTCCAAAACAACAGCAGCAATTCCAAGACTCCAGAAGCAGCCAAACTAGAAGCCCTTCCCGGATTAAAAAATTGAACTGGACATTTCATCAATGTGTTAAGAAGATAATCGTGCAAGGAACTTTCATAAAATGAGAAGAAATTCATATAAGACAATGATTTAGAACAGAAGACTTTTAGAGCAACTTCTAGCAACCTGAACATCAGATGGTCTTAATTGATTTGTCAACATGCCAATTTGTTACAATGTATGTTCTAGACAGCAGTAACATAGGAGAAACGTAGAACAGAGTACATTTGGATGTCTATTGGCATTTACACGCTAATTGATAATCATGACTCAAATGTCCTTCAAGACAAACATCAAGAAAGAAATAAAAAATTTGCAACATGGTTTGGGATAGGATAATGTAAGCACAGGTGTACATGTGTATGGATTTCTTGTGCAAGTTTGCACATGCTAGTGAATTTGTGATACATGAGAATACACAAATCTGCCCGTACTATTGTTCGGATTCAAATGGACCTACTAGTTATCATTCTCAGCTTTTGGTTCTTGATCTTGAGTTATACCACATTGGCAAGATCAACAAAATTTAAATATGTCAGAGTAAGATTAGAACTACAAACATGACACACCAACTCACATGCCATATTTACACAACCTTGAATTGCTCCCATCAATTGTTTCATCTATAACAGAATAAACACGAGTTAAGAATCTCAGTGTTCATTTCAGAAATACAATTTTATCTTGCATTTCATTAATTCATAGAAGAATTCTCCAAATTAATCTATGCATCTAATACTACCTGATCTCTTTAAAAAAAACTTAGGCTTTTACAACGGAAATTAAAAGGGGAATCAAAAGCAGTTCATTTAACACATGACAGAATATTCGCACACACTAAGCTCAATGGAGGTCAAGAAAATCACATGCCGCCAATCAAATTAAACGAAAATAAAAATAAATTAAACCATAAAATTGCTGTACTAACAGAACAAATCAACAAAAACAGTCAATGAAATTAGCAAATGCGATTAAATCCAAATCACGGTGTTAAATTTCCAAAGAAAATAAAAAATACATCAAATAGAAGATACTCAAATAAATTACAGTTACCTCTAAAGTAATAAGGGCTGCCCAGAACAAATATATTTTAGTTAAGAAAAAAGTTTCAGCAATCAAGCGAGCTCTGCATATCACAAGCTTTTGACCGATTAAAATAGAGAAATAGACGATTAGGCAAGGCTAACAACATAGCTTTGAAAGAAATGATCCATTGCAATGAAGTATAAATTTGTGGATTTCTCTCTCAGATTCAGAAGGAGAAAAAAAAAATATATATATATATATATTGAAGGAAACTGTCGTGCGAGTTGAAAATTTGTTTCACTGATATGTATAACATGGGTATATTTCATCTGGAGTCACTGAAGTTTCAGAAATATCTCAATTGGGTCACTAGAGTTTTAATGTTTCCTCAATTAGGTCCTTAAACTTCAAATTTGTTTCAGTGTCATATTCCTTAACCTAATTGTCCCAACATTAAAGAAAACTACGACATTTATGCTGTAATCGATCTTTTATGTAATTGATACTTCGTGCCCTACAAACAAAAATAGTAAATGAGGATTGTAGATATATCGTAAGCCTCCATTTGGGAAGAATTTATAAATAAATAAAAGAGTTGAGAATAAGTGGATAGTATTTGTGGATCCATTAAAATATAAAAATTGTTTTAACAATTATAAATAATTTATAAATTTTGTCAAAGGTATTCTAAAATTATCTTCACACCTTATGATGGTATAATAGTAAGTTAGCATACGATAAAGCAATTACTCAGTAGATCTGTTATTATACGATTATTAATTAAGCAAATATTAATCAATCTGGGAGACGATATGTGATAAAATGATGAAATTTAAAAATTAAATTGAAGTTTAATGTCCAAATCAAATAAATTAACCCAATTATAAATTTAACTGAAATTCGGTTTTGCAGATGAAAATTTCCATTCATAATATTATGACTTGTTGAGTAATGACCCTTCAAGATTTTGACTTTTGTAATTGTGATTGATATTGGGCCGACCCCGGGTCAAGCCCACAACACACCCAGATCCAAATCGACCTTGCATAGATCTTGGTCCATGCTCAAGCTCAATGGAGGAGCAAAGAATGTCACAATCTCGTCCTCCATTGTATTCCATAATCTCGTCTTAATGATATTCAAAGCAGAAAATGTACTATATATAGTAAATGTTGAGACAAGAAGATTAGGACCAAAAGAGAGTAAGGATCACTTGACCGAGTTTTTAAAAAGTGAAAAGTTTTTTTTAAAATTAAAAAGCTAATTTTGAACATATTTGAATAATTTTTCATAAGTGTTTTGTCTAACTATAGAGATACGAGAAGCAGAAGCCCAACCAAATGAGCCCTAAATCTCTCGGAACCATTAATTGTACCTCCTTTCTCAATTGTATTTGCTCAAATATCCTCCATTCATGCTCCTGCATGTATTTTAGCAGTCAATTTATGTCATTACATGGCAAAATTTTTGATATTTATTCATATTTTCTGTACATTGATAACTTTGATAAGTCTGAGCCTCCGGAATTTTTTTCCTCTACCACCAAGAAACTGGGTTCAAAATCGAGTCCACGAGATGACCAACTTCGTTAACTAGAAGCAATAGAATGCACGGGTGAAAATTGCTTATTTTTAAGAAAAGAACAAAATTTCATCATGCTTACAGTAAACACAGTTAAACGGCTTAAGAATAAGTGAATGCATTTTCATCAGGCTCAATGACTGTTGATCAACTAAAATACACCGACAAAATAAAGTGCATGGTGAAATCCCAGATCCTATTCCACAAATTTGAAGAGTTAACCGAGGATTCCTTTTATGTTTCGTTGCGACGTTATGAAATCGTATGTTCCAAGAAGTATCAGCTTGCTGGTACCTGCTGTTCTTGCAAAGATAGAGGAATAGCTGGTCTCCAAGTTGTGCCCTCTGGGCTATCCATGAGTGCAATGCCTAAATCTGACAAATATTTTCGAATTGCATCAGATTCTTCATATTGCTTATTTTTTCTTGCACTATTCCTTTCTTCAATCTTCTGTAGCACTTGATCTTCTGTCAACTTTGCGCGCTTCAGTGCATAATCCCGCAGCTGCTGCAAAGCCTGGAACATGTATAACCATAAGCTCAAAATCAGTTTTATTCATTGATTAAGGATCATAATGCCTGACAAGGCCTAAATTTTGAAATAAAACGCACAGATAGCTTTAAAAATGTAAGCCCACAAAAAAATGATACCATTAGTGAAGAGCAACGCAGGATGGCTTTACATGGTAGAAGCAGATGCAATAAAAAGAGAGTTACTAGAAATTTCAACAGACTTTAAAATCTGCAACATGAATACTAAAATGCAAGGGTAACTTAAATACAGCATCAAATACTAGAGAACATAACAATGGCCCCACATAAATGTGTGCACACAAACAAATGTTTGTTTTTATAACTTTTCATTTTTTTTTTTTTGGCGTGGAGGGGCGTGTACGAGAGAGAGAGAGAGAGAGAGACTTATTACCTCTGAATAACTACTTGGCAAGAGTCCCAAAACACTCAGAACATTTCTTATGGTATTTTCTAAAGCTGCAAGTGATTCTATTCGTAATTCTTGCTTCTTGCCCTGAAAATAACACAGGTCATAAAAGGACACAAATAATCCTAATTCAACTTTCAATGATAGAATAAATTATGCCCCATAATTGAAAAGGATATCAAAAGTTAAGTTAAAATCCAAGAAACAACTACATTGCCAAAAAGGACATTGTAAATTAGTATACCGATTTATCGTTTCTGGAAACTATGTCTATTATCTAATCCATGCTTTAGGTTATCTACGAAAAATACTTATCTGATTTGAAATGAAGGAGAAAACAAGCACTTAGATATATACCACTATAGGAAAATTGAACCGACAAATAAAATTGCTTAATCATGCAACTGAAAACAAAATACCTTACGAGTATGTAGAAGGTCATTGAT
Source organism: Fraxinus anomala (assembly GCA_903798345.1). Classification (NCBI taxonomy): domain Eukaryota; kingdom Viridiplantae; phylum Streptophyta; class Magnoliopsida; order Lamiales; family Oleaceae; genus Fraxinus; species Fraxinus anomala. The sequence continues at coordinate 8,412 of CAIGRN010180891.1, read as the reverse complement.
GGTCTTCAATGGCTCTGACATTGCAGCCAAAGTTACTGGAGTATGAATATCATCGGACATTGAAATAAAAAACTCATCATTAAATTTATCGATACAAAGTGCAGTTCCTGATGGAATAGAATCTTCCCGGCTTGCCTCATCATGCTGGGACAGGATATTCTCACAATCATGTAATGTCTGCAACCAAAGCACAACCATATTTGTTACACTGACCTTACAGTAAAAATATGGACACATACAAGTTTTGCAGTGAACTAATACCCAATCTTATAGTTGTATGAATGAATATAAGAGCATCAACAAAGAGTATTTTAGAAAGATTATTCTTCATTTTGCTTAAAGAGACTTCAAACAAAAACTTATCCCAAATAAATTGGGGGTCAGCTACATAAATTCTATTTCACCACTTCATTCCATCCATAGCTACGAAGATCCAATGTGATCACATCCTCACAACCACATCATGAATGTTAAATTTGGTTTGAAGTTAATTCAAAGCTTGTAATTATCTGTTCTATTTTTTATCTTGAAAAATTAATAGCCTCTGTACATCGAAAGTTGAATCCATCCTTTGCTTTTTCCTTTCCATGCACTTGCATTTCTTCCATTTCATTGATTATGTTTGGATAATCTTTTTCTATTAAAAAAAAAAAAGGAGAAGCAACTGGCCCCTGGTTAAGAGAGAAAAAAAATATGGGGGGACAGGCTTGGAAGCATGGTAAAGCACTGCTTCAAGACAATATCACACAAAAACTATGGCATAATGCATGCAGAACTCTTCAAGGCATGGGAACTTGCAACAGCAGGTACTTCTGAAATATTCAAACTACGAAAGAGCTTGATACAGGAGAAAAGGAATTAATATGTACAAAATGAAACAGAGTCGAGCCTTCATTTTGCCTGCCCACGGATTGAGGATACTGTACCTGATAGATATAAAAAACACGGTCTGATGCACTTTCAAGCTGTGTCTCTGAGTAATTGATTGGCGAACGATAATGAGTCCCCATTAGGAAAAGCCTCAAAGCCAGTGGATGATAAAGTTCTAAGACCTAGAAATTAGAAACAAAAAAGTACCAGTCAAGAAAACAGAACAAAGAGAAACTACTAAAATTGGAAGCATTGAACAATATCAGATTATGAAGTATGTGATAAGTCAAATTGTAAACAACTAGCATTTAGTTTGTTTCTACATGTCCATTCGAGTCTAGGTTTGTGTGTGCAAGAGATTGAGAGGAGCTTTACACAATTTATTTCCCAGTACCTGCCGAATTGTGAAAAAGTTTCCAAGAGACTTTGACATCTTCTCCGAGTCAATAGTCACAAATCCATTATGTATCCAATATCTTACATTGCTCTTGTGGCACGCAGCACAGCTTTGCGCTATCTCATTTTCATGATGGGGAAAAATAAGATCTATTCCCCCACCATGAATGTCAAAAGAATAACCTAGATAAGTAGCGCTCATGGCACTACACTCGATATGCCATCCGGGTCTACCAGGACCCCATGGACTCTCCCAAAAAGGTTCTCCCTCCTTTGCAGACTGTAAACAGAAGACAAGCACTATAATGATTGGAAAAAATGGTAGACCTTTACAATGAAAAAGAATGAAATTCAACAGCCATGCTAATGCAAACTTCTCTCTAATTAACTGAAAAGTGAATACCCAATGTCCTTGCCCCACTACTATTGAGGAAGGGAATGTGCTCAGTAAAAAAGAATTGTAAACTAACTTATGCTCTAGTTAGATTGATTAAATCAACCTCCCTTCCAATTTAAAAATATGATAAATGAAACTCATAAAATCGAACCTACCATCAAAACCATTGAATGAAAATATTGAGGGTAAAAGTAAATTCCAGAATCTTGAGGAAAGGTATCTGAATTATGACGATCAATAAAGGATTCAACTATCATTTACCTAAATATTAAGGTAGATATACATATATGCTTTGCAACCCCATCTATAGATGTATAAATACATTTTTTTTTCCAAATATATACAATAATTATGAACACAGTTGAAGTTACAAGCACTTACTTTCCATAATGCAAAGTCAGCTGGGTTTTTCTTCCTTGAGTCCACTGCCACCCGTTCACCCGCTCTATTATCTTCTAACTTACGGCCAGATAATCGTCCATAGTCGGGGAATTTGTCTACAGAGAAGTACACATCACCTTGGATAGTGTACGCACACCCATTATGAAGTATCTGTTACAAAAGCATAAAGTCTGCACTTAATGCTAACATGCTAAATTTCTTTGTAACGTCAAAATTTAAGGATAAAGGGTACCTGCTTAATCATCTCAATGATTTGTGGTATGTGATCAGACACTCGAGGTTCCGCTGAAGGAGGAAGACAATGAAGATATGCCATATCACAATGAAACTCTTCAGAATATCGTCTGCTTAAATTTATTGGATCCTCCCCCAACTCATTTGCTCTGGCAATAATCTACAGAATTTGAAAATTGCAGACTCAGCTATCCTGTCATACATATGTAAGAAATTGTTGGTACTTATAACAAAGCTACAGTGTCAATTTCTGGAAATTCAGCCCTTGTTTGGACTCCATTATTTCACATTTTAATGAAGAGAATAGTAATTTTTTTGGAGAATGTGTGGTTGAAAAAGAAAGAAAAGTTTTTAGATTTATGTGTAATATTATTTTATTGAATAATGCGTTATTGAAAAGAAGAGAGAAAAATAAATTTTAATTTAATAGGGGCCAATCAGGGGCTCAATAGCTTTCTCAAAAGTATTATGTTATAAGTAGACATATGCAGATAAGCACAAATACATCTTTTGGCTCTTTGAAACAACACTTGACCGACCTTGTCATCAACATCAGTGAAATTGCGAACGTAGTTGACTTCATATCCCAAATACTTGAGGTATCTGCCTAATTTTCAAAGAATGGGAGGAAAAAAAGTGCAATTAATTCCAACACTTAATGTTTTACTACCAACAACAAGCAGGAAAAACTTAGCCAAAATAGAAATCCGAAAGCACTGTGAAATTTTACTAAAGCACATAGAACATGACTCTCCAACATAAGTATATAATGTCTTTCTTGAATTGAAACAATTTTTTTTCTTTTTTTGAAAACCAAAAGAAACTAATACTATTGAATTATCATTCCGAACAAACAGCATAATGATAAAAGGAGTAAAATCAACCCAGTTATGAGTAACCAAGGGATTAGTAGCAATTAGCAGAAGAAGAGTAACTGAGAAATTAGTAGAAATTAGCGAAAGAAGCAAGATTGATTTGCTACGTTATTCCCTTTTCGAGGAACAAAGCAACACAAACCACACCCCACCTCTTTTAGTAAAGCTACAATGTCAAGGAAAACTAATGCATTCAAAGAAAAGGTATGAATTCTTGCTCTTCCGATCATTAATAATACTAAAAATGATTATCACAGCTTAGTTCACATGGATCGAGGAAGCAAAACTCTGCATCCTTGAAGTTATAGCTCACACCAGTGAATTGCTTATCAGGATTCACTGTTAAATTTCTACAACTTCATCGAAGATGGACAAGTTTCCTAATATTCTCATAAAGATTAGAACTTTCAAATATTTCCTCTATTACGTGTTCAAGTTTCAGAAGTTCATAAAATTCTGAATATCTTTTTCCATCCCTTGTTTCATTTATTTCACCCAATTATTTTTCTCAACCACCACTCAAATACACCAAATACATCTACATGTATGTAAATTAACAATTATAAACAAACAGGTAGAGAGAGGAAGAATGTACACCTGTACAGGACATCGAAAAAAACGTAAACGCGCGCATGCCCAATGTGACTAAGATCGTAGGCTGTAACGCCACACACATACATACCCACTTTGGCTTCAACATTTGGCTTAAATAGTTCCTTCTGTCTGCTCATCGTATTGTACAACCACAACTCCTTTTTCTTCATCGATAAGTGATTATTAATTTCATCATTAATTGTGGTACTTCTCCCCCGATTGCTGGTCGGAGGGAGAGAGTTATTACTGCAGTTAATTGAAGAGAAAGTGCGGAATCGAAAATTGGTTCGGGGGGGAAGCGATTTTGCTTTGAAGGTATGGCGGTGAATGAGTGGAATTAAGGGCTTGTAGCATTTCAAGAGAGTCGCCATTGGAGTGCCTCTCTCTATCCGTATCTGTATCTCTCAATTTCTCTGGGAGGAGCGTCTGTTGAGGGACTAGTGGGATAAATTTCATCCATGGTTATTCAACTTTCAATAACATCTTAATTGGTTACTAGATTTTATATCCTCTAAACTCATTTACTGTTACATATGCTTTCAATAAAATAATGTTATTTCGTACTTTTAACTAGAAAATAGTATCTCACGCGTTTAACACTTCACCTTTGGCTTGCGGACGCGAACAAGTCATAGAGTATCATTTTTCAAAATCCCCTACATTCGCTAATACTACTTTATTATATTGAACAGCAAAGCTAAATTTCCTCCTCACAAGGGTTTGTTAAGATGCAAACCAACTAAAAGAATGTAGATAAAAGTATCGACGAGACAATGTTTTGAAGTGTGATCGACTTGTTAAACTGATGGTTACTTGACATGAATTTCTTTGCTCTTCTTAGATGCCACATGGTGGTGGTGGTGGTGCTAGGCAGTGTGGAATAGTACCGATGATTTTGATTTTGTTTTGGGGAGGGGAGGGGAGGGGAGTGGGGTGGGGTGAAGGGGACGATACTTTTCCTTTTGGTTTTTCCTATTTAGTTTTTTAATTGTTTAATATGGTAAATAGAAAGTTACTATTTTGTTCTTTATAACGGAAATTATGAATGATTTCCATCAATTAGGACTTTAGACGCACACATTTCAAAAGTTTGGGATGGCGTGTGTGCAACAAATTAAAGACAAGGGAAAAATCTACAATATTTTAAAAGATTTGGAAGCATAGCTGCCATTATCACTTATTCCAATTACCGTACGTTACACTACATCATGTTGAGCATCAAGGCTAAATTTCCACCTCACACTTAGATAAAGGGTTCATTAAGATGCAAACCAACTAAAAGAATGTACACAAAAGTATCAACGAGACATGTCAAAGTGTAGTCGACTTGTCAAACTGATGTGAATTTCTTCGCTCCTCTTAGATGCCACATGGGCATCCAGCTAAGTCTGAGTAGTAACAAATAGAATAACAACTTTGGATGAAATGAACTCAAAAGAAGTACGGAAAATTATTCAAGTAATCATGGGAAACAATCTGAAGAGGGGTAAAATAAGAGAACACATACAACAGACATATGAGCTAAGGAGAACTTGTTGATGAGCTAAATGAGAACCTACGCTTAAGAGTTTAAGTAAACTTCCCACATTGTAAACAGTTTCAGCAAAAATGTGAAACCCCTTCACGTCATTTTCAAATTCTAGTGTCACAAGCCGATATCTAATTTCTAACTAGGCCTCTGTGTTGCTCCAGGTAAAAAGTTTGCAAGAGATGGAACAGCAACACCTTGGTTTCTCATTTCCTCTTGAGCTCGTTTCATTTCTTCAGCATCTGTGCCACATAAGAAACCAGAAGCACATTATAATGGGACCATATTAACATATCAATTCGACATGGCTCACTCATGAATAAATGCAACTCGGATTTAGAAATGCCAAAGATAACCCAAATCAATCAAAAGCAAGATGGATGAGTCCAAAGCTTCAGTGGTGTAACTCTTACCAACTAGTTTGGGCATTAAAAACATCACAATCGCCATAAATCCAACCATCAGACCCATTGGGCTCTTCACGATAGACATTATGGAGAATGGTTCTCTTATCTGCAAAAGAGTAGATTGGAACAAAAAGTCGACGTAAATTTCAGAATCACTAAAGACCTATACAAAGAACAGGAGGTAACAATCATGATAGAGAGTATTCTAACCTCGTAATACTGTTCCTCCCTCAAAGGCTCCAAAACAAGCTCGCTCAATACTCTCCTGTTCTCTGTCAAAGCTGCCTGAACTTTACCAGGGTTTCTAGCGCTGACATCTATGCGTACCTGGCAGCCGATAGAAGAGACCAGGATTATATATGTTGTTTGATTACTTAATTAGTTCAATAACAAGAAGAATATGGGAAATGGGAGAAGCTCACAGGAGAAAAGAAATAGCCAATTGCAGCCACTTCAATAAGATGAGTCCCTGCTGGCACATTATGGCTTGAGGCATAGTGGTTAAAGAACTACGCTAAATTTCATAACTCAATCCAAGTGTGCTTTCCGAATTATATCAATAAGAATATTAATTTCACGCATAATACAGTACCAGTTCAGGTCTCCATTCACAAGCTTGCAATAATGTGATGCAGTAAAAAGTCAGAAAATAGCAAAACATAAGACTCGATATCAAGATATGCAACAGAACCACGGATCAACACCCAAAAGTAAATCAGTGCATAGTGACAAAGATGGTAGGATACAAAGAAAAATATCCTTCCGGCCTTAAAAAGGTAACTCTCTGGCCACCGTTAAGAATGACTTTGACATTTGATACTTTTTCTGGAAGACCAAATCCTGATATGGTAAATCCTATCAGAACAGAACATGTACATGAAAACTAAGTTAGTCAAATGATATACAAAATAATGGAGCATTACAAAAATAAAGATTGACAAATCTTGCAAGAGACAAGATGCAAGCGCACCATAATTAAAAGTAATTTAGTACACAAGACCATGCAGAAACATGTCATGGTAACATGGACATTACCACTGCAGCAGTAGGAATAGTAAACTACTTCTACAATAGCTCCCAAAGATTTGGTTGGTGGCATGATGGCTAATACTAATGTTTGTTTCAGACTAATAAACATATATAACCTCATCTACATGTGAAAAAACAGATAATGCATGTCTCTGAAAACAAGGATACTACATATCCCATATCCTCAGGGGTGGAACCAGGAATGTAAGTCAGATAAAACAGATAGTAGTTTGGTTGCTCCGGTAAGAAGAGCTGTATAGTCTCTATCCAGGAGAAATTTTCTCAAATATGAGAAAACACTATTATTGTATTTACAAAGATAGTGAGAAAAGTTCAATGAAACAGAAAAACATTGTTGTAGATTAAGTGGAGAGGTAAAAACAGAAAACTTAAAAAATTTTGGTAGTAAGTTTCGAAAGATATAAAATATAGCTGCAAATTTCAGTTTTTTTCCCTGAAAACTAACTTTAATTTATAAATGAACTCCATAAACTGTTGTTATTCAAGAATTAACAAAAGTGGGACGAGAAGCAACAATAACCAATGCTTTAATTTTTAAAACCAACCCGTACCCTTTATTGGCATGGAAAAAGTAAAGGTCAAGGACTTTAATTGGTCGAATCTGATACTAAAAAAAAATAATAAAATACAATAATTTATTAAATAGTTTAAATATTAAAGAAATGGGGGACTGCATAACTAATACAAGATATGATAAGTCTAATAAATACAAAATTAAATTAGTATATCTTCTTCCAAATCCTCCACTTTGGGTCTTAATCCTAAATCACTCAACCAACCAACGGCAAAGTCTAAAACCTTAACCCCCAACCTACCTCACACACACACACAAAAATACACACCGGTCCACCTTCTCCATATTTCTACCACCATTGAATCACCAGATTAAGCCACTAATCAATATTTTCTTCAATTGCACCCACTAGGCCCTTAGTGGCTCCACCACTGAACATCCAAAACCAGCCTGTCTCTTAACAAAATGTCATTTCATAGTAATTGAAAAGTAGAAATTATCATATTGTGAAAGAAATCCTAAGCAATTTAGCTTCCAAGGACGACATGTCTATAGATCTTTGATTTCAAAAGGATATTCAACTTCGATCTGGAAATCTAATTAAGTAAATATTCGACCACTACAAGGCAAAGAGTCGAAATAAGTGACTGTGATAAACCGGATCTGTACATAAAAACTCTCAAAGTGATGTGTCCCTATTTATATTTATGTTGACACCATATCATTGTTGACACCATATTTTCAACATTTTATCCCAGAAAGTTCAGATAACGTGTTCAGGCAAAATTTCCTCAAATCTAAAACTCAACAGGTAATGCCAAACAATTTAATTCATCTAGTTTACCCTCCGATAATTTAGTTTCTGAACAGCTGTACCATCAAAGTTTACAAGAACATATTAGAAGCCAACATCAAACAAAAGTATTCAAACTATCTAGACACTTGTAAAAATACAAATGAAAAAAAAGGCCTTAATCAAATAATAAAAGAAAAACCCACCTGGGAATTTTACTTTACCATTGATGCTATACCCCTCAACATCCCTAAAAAAAAGAGCAAAAATTAAACAGTAAAAAAGGACCACCCAGAAGCACCAAAATTAGAAAATACGCCGGGGGGGGGGGGGGGGGGGGGGGGGGTGGGGG
>CAIGRN010180883.1:0-11255 GCA_903798345.1 Fraxinus anomala | reverse complement strand
CCGTTTAAGAATTGAAAATTTTGGAGAAAAACATTAATTTCAACATTAATTTATTTTCCTAATTTCTTTAATTTCAAATCGAATATAAATTTAACAATCAAATATTCGTTGGATTATCATATCGTATCGACTCGAGTCGAATAATTATTCTTATTAGATCGGATTATTAGATCGGATCGAATATGAACAGATTCAATCCATATCCGATCCATTTATAGCTCGTCTCAAACGTTTGCCATTGAAGTTCTTCCAGCACTCTCGTGGCTCCTACAATAACATTTTTTACTCAAAAAAGTACTTGACATTTAGCTTGTGCCCCATCTCAGCTCGTAGCCATGAAATTTAAGATAATTCTAACCACTGATAGTACTTGACATTTAGCTTGTGCCCCATCTCAGCTCGTAGCCATGAAATTTAAGATAATTCTAACCACTGATATCATAGTCTATATGTTGCTATGAAGAACTCTATTTTGCCACAAGAAATCAGAAATCATACCAATCAGGATAACATCACTTCCATAGGAAGGCATCAGGGCGGACATGCTTTCCTCGTCATAATGATAAATCATAGATCACAAGCAGAAAAAACCATTCGAAAACATCTACTTGCAAGGCATCCACCTTACAGACATTTAAACTGATAATGCAAGAAACTTCACCAGGTATATAAGTTAACCTTCAGCCAAAATATATTTCCACCTATATATGATAAAATTACAACTTCGGACGAATAATTAACAACGGTCGATTTTTCAAAAGTTATAAATCATGCGCTCAGTTGCTCATGACAAAATTCGCAAAAGTAATTCTATCAGCCCCCAAAACTCGGAGGACTGTCTTCAAGATTCATTGATTGATGATGCATCGTCTTTGTGCTTAATCATGCCAGAATCAACTAGAACTGGGATTTCTGCTGCAAGCCACGGTGCAAGGCCCAAACAAAGTGCATGTGCTATTCCAAACCTAGGACTGGAAAGCAAAATCCAGTGTGACAACCAGTATGAGAATATAGAGCTTTTATCAAACTGGGCATAATATACATCTTGAAGGAACTTCGTATATTAATGAATATAAAATTTACTTTAGCCCATAAGATATTGGCACCATTCATCATGTTTTCTTTATACAATATTGTAATACCCTCTTTCCAATTTGCTTGATGGGGCTTCTTCATAGGAGCATTTATACTAAAATCAAGCAAATTATAAGCTTATAAGCTTTATTCTTCATTCCTTCCATCCGCTAAAAAGGCATTTTAATATCCTCTCTCTCTCCTCCCAATATCTATACCAATGTTTAGACACTAGCAAAATGACTTGGTTCAGATAGCAAGGTTTTATGTAACTTTAGAATTTGACTAGTATTTTCATGGTCAAGTACCAAGGACAAAGCAGGATCCTTTTCTCTCACCATAGATGCCTACAAACCTGTTGGATTATTTTATTGGTTTGTTTTGAGGTTTACGTCTCAAATCTCCTGGAGGCTCATACCTAGCCTCACGATGGTATAAAGTCTTGATAACTGATTGGGTATGCATTTATATTTCTTAACAAAGTGATATACTTTAGAAATAAATTGATGTGTTTCCTTTGACGTCGCTTAGTAAATAGAATTCAATAAACTTGTTGATTTTTTATTTTTTTGAAATATAAGTTTGGTAGCTTGCTTATGTTTTGTGTATAAACAACTTTCTAGATGCTAGTATAAAACCAAGTCTATCGGTTCAGGCAGTTAAAATTTAAACGAGACCTCTTAAGTCTCTAACCCCTTGGAAGAATAGATAGAGTCTGCTAACGTACAAAATTTTTTTATAAGATATTAATAACCATCTTGTAGTTCTCATCAGCGGTGAAGCAGCAGGGAACAAAAAGGTTTCTAGAGATAGTTCTTCTATTGCTTTTTGATTTAGAGTACCCTTTCACTTGGTACTGCCTCTACCTAGCTTTCTCAAACCAAATATTGTCTCCCTTTCTTAACTTTTTTTAAAATTACAATCTTTTTACAGCATTAAGTGCACATGTTAACTACTAGTTCTTCATGCAGAAAATTGCTACATATACTTCAATTTACAAATCATAAATATAGGAAAGAGATGTATAACCTTCCTCCATCTATCAATTTATTTTGGATCTGAGAGTCCCCTACTCCACAGGAAAACAATTCCGGGGTCTTGTCAGGCAGCACAAAAAAACATTCTGTACACTAGTAGGATCTAAGTCCCACCCTTCATAATGTGACTAATAAATTGCAGCACGGATAATTTAACCCACATGAATGTTTGTTTGACAGTGTTATGCCCTGGGTTTATTAGACAAGTATAGATAGTTTCGTAGTTCTTGTAAAGGAAAACTTTCTTTGAGGGATATTTTCCCCAAATGTCACCAAAGTTCTAGTTCTCAATTAACAATACAAGAAAATAGAACAAAAAATTTATTCTTTCACATGTCGCCCCTACAGTTTGTTTTCATTGCCCAAACCTTCAATCTAGAGAGCCTAAGTGCTCCTACAAAAACAATAAACAAAATGCATTCTAGACAGTATCCAATAAATTAACTAAGAAAAACTAGCAAAGTAAATGCCAATAAGCAATGAATTGACATTCAATCTTTTCATTAAACAAAATTCACAATTGTATATCCATACCAGCCCAAATACCATTTGCATAAACTATACAACGTAATTAACCTTTATAAGATAACACTGAATCCTAACTATTCAATATAAAACACAAAATTAAAAGAAAAATCGAAGAAAAAGGTTACCAATTTTTCGCCCATAGTGGCTTGAAATGCACGGTCAAGCATATCTTCCCACCTCGATACATCTGCATAAATTTTAAAATTAACAAAAAACACAATCACAAAATAAAAAATAAAAAAATCCATTAGATAAATGAATTCTCAAAAAGAAAAAAATCAAAATAAAAATAAAAAATAAAAAAATAAAAAACCTTTTGCGTCTTTCCATCCAGCTGGGGTAGCTCGAGTTCAGGAGCGGTGGCTGGGTAAGTGACAGGGATATCGAATTGCAAATCAAACTCGTACTTGAGGAGATTGTGAATATACCAGCACTTGCCGGTCCAACGGGTCCCCTCCAGATTGGCGGCGGAGATCCGAAACCAGTCGTTGTCCTTGGCCTTGTTCATTGAAGTATAGGCGATCAGCGCCTTATACTCCTCCTTCAAACGCTGCATCCACGCTGCGCCATCGCGTGGGCCTGCCCTTACGGACAGCAAGGGGATCTGGGTCAACGTTGATTTCGTTGTCGGGTCCCAACCTTCCATCTCTGAGAGTATACTGGACTCGAAGGATTATTTACTGGTTCTCTTCAATTGTTAATGGAGATGAGAATGGTTAAGATCTGGTTCTCTTCAATTGCACGATTATTTACTATTATAGTCCCTGAAGTTTAAAATATAAACAATTAGTCATCTAACTTTATAATATTTACCACATTAGTTAATTACTAGGAAATAAGGGAATAAAAATAGTCAAACCGTCGAATTAAGTTAAAATCTCCTTTCTAAAATTATCGGTTTTGGTGGTTTAGATTTTAGTATTCTAATTTTGTGGTTTGAAATCAAATCAAATTCGTTCAAAAATTAAAAAGAAATATGAGAATTTTTATATTTGCAATAGAGAATTGATTCGATTCAATTCAATTTGAGATATATACTTCCAAATTGCTATGTCAACCTCCAATGAACTAATGGAGTATTATACTGTGAATTAAAATAGAGACACAATATTGATCATCAGTAGTGCTCATCAGTCATTACTGGTTTACGTGATAGTGGTTCCGATATGCATTTTAAATAATTATACAAAGGATCGTTCATTGATTACTCACAAAGAAATCGTTATGATGCTGGGATTTTTGCCCTAAGAACATATTCCATGTAATAATCGAGATTTTGTTTATTAAATAAATAATATTATGTTCATATCATATAATTAATGTCCATATTTTGAATAAAGAGCATGCATTAAAGGCTCCACGGTCGTAGGATTACTAATAAATTACAGATAAATTTTAGAGTAATATTATTTAGCCACATTTGAGTTATAACTACAGTCTATGTGTTGCTAATATGATATTAAATGATAAGTATAATTAAATAAGTAATCTAATTCTACTTTTTATCTAGCCTATTACCTAGCATCATATAGATTGGAGTTATGACCTCATTGGAACTAAATCACATTATTCTAAATTTTATGATCTATGATTTAAATCTTGTCATGCATGACTTGGATAAGATCATGCTATCATTTATCCAAAAATCGGTGAGCGGTTTAAATTCATAATAGAATGCAACTTCTCAATAAAAGACACCGGTGCATTTAGAATGCATTGGATGATAATGCGAGATATAATTTAGCCTATATTTTGTAGGGATTAAAATCTAAATTTTAATTTAAATCAAAATCAATAATTAATTTTAATAACATATTTCGTGGGAATCACAACTTTTAACCACACGTTTCATCTATTTTTATTAAAATCTACTAAAAATCTAATTTTAATCTCCACCAGACAAGGGCTTAATATGATTGTTAATACATTCATTTGATCACAATATGGATTACCTTGAGTAAATGATGAACTCGATTCATATTCTTGAACTTTTTAGATATCAAATATTGAATATGATATATAATCAAATTCCTAATCATTGATCAAAATTTATCCCCTTTCAAACCGAACTTCTAAACTAATAAGTATTTAGAGCCCTTTATCAATCGAACACCAAATCCTATTAATCGAAACATCAATTTCCAACATAATTTTGGTCACACCACAACAAATCTCCACCTTCACACAACTTCTTAATGCAAGAAATTAGTCTTCACTCTTCAACACGCAATTCTCCACCTCTTCCATAAGTCTCCTAAGGGCTAATTCAAACAATGAAAACCAATCAGGGCCTGTTCAATCAATACTCAAACTTGGCAACAAAGAGTGTCTTTGTCAACATATCAGCAGGATTGTCTCTGGTATCAACCTTGCTTATTACAATATCAATACAAGCAATTACATCATGCACAAAATGGTGCCTAATATTAATGTGCTTTGGCCTTTCGTGAAACTTCTGATCCTTAATAAAAAGAGAGTACTCTGACTATCCCAATATATTGTAGAAATCTGCAATTCTTCACTAATTTCACGGAAAAAAACCCCTCAACCACATGGCTTCCTTACAGCTTCTATAATATCCATGTATTCTACCTCAGTAATAGATAATATCACTGTATTTTATTATGTAGCCTTTCAACTAATAGCACAACATCCAATAGTAAAGAAATATCGTTTAAGTGATCTCCTTTTATCAAGATTGCATACATAGTTTGAATCAACATACTCAATAATTCCTTCTGATTTTTTTCTAAAACACAAGCAAGTATTTGAAGAGCTATGCAAGTATCTAAATAACCACTTTATTGCTTTCCAATGTTCCGTATCAAGATTTGCCATATACCTGCTAACTGTACTGACTGTATATGCTAAATCTGTATGTGTACAAACCATAGCATATATCAATGATCCAACTGCACTTGGTAAGGAACTCGAGACATGTATTCAATGTCTTCATTTGATTGTCGACACAAAGTTGATGATAGCTTAAAGTGGGCAGCTAAATGAGTATTGAATGCCATTGTACTCAACATATTAAACCCATGATATACCTTCTCAATGTACCCTCCGTGACTCAAATACGATCTGTGAGCTTTCATATCTCTCAAGATCTCCATTCCAAGAATCTTCTTTACTGTTCACAACTCTATCATATCAAACTTTTCACTGAGCTGTGCTTTCACCTTCATTACCCTGATTCATCCTTGCCAACTATCAACATATCAACATAAAGCAGCAAATATGTAAAGAACCCATCTTCGCACTTTCTAAAGTACACATAACTATAATAACTCCATCTTTTAAAGTCATGAATAGTCATGAATGAGTCGAACCTTTTATAACATGGACTCGGTGATTATTTTAGGCCATAAAGACACTTGCTCAATTTACACACATAGACCTCGTTTCCAATAACCGTGGAACCTTTTTACTATTGTGTATATATGTCCTCTTCAAATTTTCCATGTAATAATGCTATTTTCACATGCAACTGCTCAAGCTCCAAATCATGCTTAGCAACTATACCAAGCAAAGCTAGAATTGAGCTATGTTTCACCATTAGAGAAAACACATCAGTTAAATCTACACTTGGAATCTCACTATATCCCTTATCTACAAGTCTTGCCTTATATCTGGCATCTTCAACCTCTGATGTACATTCCTTTCTTTTGAACACTCATTACAACGAACAACCTTCTTTAATTTGGGTAATTTTACCAAGTCTAACGTGCCATTTTTATGTGGTGACTCCATATCCTCCTACATAGCAATCATTCATCTACCAGAATCATTACAACAAATTGCTTCTTAGTATATAGCAAGCTCATCATTGGAATCAATATTTTCAATCACATTCAATGCATATGCTACGAAGTTAGCTTTAGCATACCCTTGTGGAGGTTTAATCACCCTCTTAGGTCTATCCTTATCATTAGAATATAGTGGTACCGCTGGTGGTGGTCGCAAAATGGTACTCTCACTCTCTTTTGTACTAGACTGAGTTGTAGACTCTAGTTTAGGTCTCAAACCAGTTTACAACTCCACTTGATTGCTTAATTCCATCCAAGTTGGCTCACCAGAACCCTTTTGAGATAAATCTTGAACCATAGCAAGCTCATAAAACATTATATCTCTACCGATAACCACCTTACAAGTTTCTGGACACCAAAGCTTATAACACTTCACATGGGATTTATAATCAAGAAAGATACACTTTTTAGAGATTGGTTCTAGCTTTCCATTATCCATATGAGCATAAGTAGGACACCGAAATATTTTCAAATCTAAGTAAATTGGAAGGTTTCTAGACCATGGAAACATCTCAATTAGGGAATAAATCATAATATAAAACTTTGGGAGAATATGCTGGAATATGAAGGTCAAAGGTTAAATAGAACCAAGACACATAACATGCGATACCATTTTAGTGATATGACCTGACTATAAAAATTGAGTTACGATAGATGATCATGTTGTCCAAGAAACAAGTGAGGATTTCCTATGTTGCTGTTAGGTTGAAGTGAAATAGAGTGAACTTCCTCTTAAACTTTAGTGACCAATCAAAGGTATTTCAAAATTCAGTAAGTAAAACGTGATAAAAATATAAGTTCAATGACGAATGAAATATTTAACTCTAAAATATGTAATTGAAATTATTTGAAAAAAAAAATTAGAAAATGGATGAAACACGGTCTAAGTCAAATTAATCCAAAGAATTAAGGAAGAGGATCTCAAAATCTGCATGTTAAAAAGAGTTCTAGAAAAAAATTCAATAACCAAAAAGCATAAACTGCGTTTGAAAAATGCCTAAAATTTCATTTCTCCATTTTCCCCTAACTGCTATTCGTCAAATACCAGAGAGAAGCCATGAAGGACAATCTCTTAGAATCCGTACGATCCACAATGTTTAACCAGTTCGATTCGCTTGATGGAATTTGCACGAGGGCTACGATTTCAACAAGTGAGTGGACTATCATGAGGTTCTCAAGTCCATGGTGTCCACTGGCTTCCAGGCCTCCAATCTTGGTGATGTCATTCAACTCATTGATAAATGGTAAGTATTTTCTTGTTTGAACTATTTTAGTTCATTTTATTTGTGTACACTGTTACATAATCAGTTATTTAGTAGTTATAATGGGATTTTAGGAGTATGAATTCACACGCTTTGAAATGAATTTTTCATTCTTGAAGACCCCAAAAGTTTTTTTTCTTCTTGGGCTTTATTGGGTTTGAAGATAGAATGAAATGTTAAACTTAATATTATAAATTTTACTTCGCAAATTTTAGAGTACGTTTTGCTCCGAGTATTACTAGTTTATGGAATTTTAAAGTATGCTTATGATTAATTATTATGGATTTATTTTGGTTGAAGCTAGATTGGAGGCTTTCACATGAGAATCTGGTAGAAGAATGCGGTGAAGACGAGAGGGACCCAACTTACAGAATGTCTATCAAGTGCAAAGTGTTTCTTGGTTTCACATCCAATCTGATTTCTTTTGGTGTCTGAGACATAATACGATATCTTGTTCAGCATCGCATGGTGAATGATATGTGCAATAATAGTAATCAATTGATATTTTACTCTACATTTTTTGTGGAATGGTTGAAAACTGATTTCGACTTCGATTGTGATATTAACCATTTGTTCGTATTATGTCTCATTGAACAAGTTTTGTGTTTTATTTGTTTGGTAATAGTAGTATGGAATTCCCCGATTGATTTAGAAATGCATCAAGGTTATGCCTTAAGTGCTTATCCTTTTGCTTGAGTCATGGATGAGTCTATGGGGGTGTACTCAAGATGAGGTCACATTCCTTAGTGTATGTTATTCACTAATGGAATATTTTCAATTGATTATATAACAGAAGAAGGGGTTAAATCATAATATAAAACTTTGGGAGAGTATGCTGAAATATGAAGGTTGTAGATCAAGTAGAACCAAGACACAATATGCGATACCATTTTAGTGACAGGGTAATAATTGAGTTACGATAGATTATCATGTTGTCCAAGAAACAAGTGAGGATCTCCTATGGGGCTGTTGGGTCAAATTGAAATGGAGTCAACTTTCTCTTAAAATTTAGTGACCAATCAAAGGTATTTTAAAGTTCAATAAGTAAAACGTGATATAAATACAAGTTCAATGATTAATGAAATATTTAACTCTAAAATATGTAATTGAAATGATTTGAAAAAAAAATAAAAAGGGACGAAACAGGGTCTAAGTCAAATTAATACAACGAATTAAGTATGAGGATGTCGAAATCTGCACGTTTCAAAAAAGGGTTTAAGAATAAAAAATTCGGCAACCAAAAAGCGTAAACTGCGTTTGAAGAACGCTGAAGATTTCATCTTTCAGACAAACCTACATTTTCCCCTAATTGCTATTCGTCAAATGCCAGAGAGAAGCCATGAAGGACAATCTCTTTGCACTCCGTACGATCCACGATGTTCAATCTGTCGGGTTCGCTTGACGAAATTTTCACAACAATTGAGGGCTATCCTTTCAACAAGGGAGTGGACTATCATGAGGTTCTCAAGTCCATGGCGAAGAGGAGAGGGACCCAACTTATAGAAAGTCTGTCAAGTGCAAAGTGTTTCTTGGTTTCACTTCCAATCTGATTTCTTCTGGTGTTCGAGACATAATCCGCAATCTTGTTAAGAATCGCATGGTGAGTGATACGTGCAATATTAGTAATCAATTGATATTTTACTCTACATTTTTTGTGGAATAGTTGAAACCTGATTTCAACTTCGACTGTGATATTAACCATTTGGTCGTATTGTGTTTAAGATAAACAATGATATGGGTTGTATGTCGGATTTTCTATAGAAATTTAGAGACTGGAATTGTGATGGTGCACATGATAAGAAAAACAAAATTTTTATGTCTCATTGAACAAGTTGTGTTTAATTTTTTTTGGTGGTAGTAGGGAATTCCCTATTGATATAGAAATGTATCAAGGTTCTGCCTTAGGCGCTTATCTTTTCGCTTGAGTCATGGATGAGTCCATGGGGCGTACTCAAGATGAGGACAAGTTCCTTAGGGTATGTTATTCACTACTGGAATATTTTCAATTGGTCGTATAAAAGAAGGGGTTAAATCATAATATAAACTTTGGGAGAATATGCTGGAATATGAAGGGTGTAGGTTAAGTAGAACCAAGAGACACATAAAATGTGATACCATTTTAGTGATAGGACCTAGCTATAATAATTGAGTTATGATAGATGATCATGTTGTCCAAGAAACAAGTGAGGATCCCCTACGGTGCGTTGGGTCGAAGTGAAATTGAGTCAATTTCCTCTTAAAATTTGGTGATCAATTAGAGGCATTTTAAAATTTAGTGAGTAAAATGTGATAAAAATATAAGTTTAATGACTAATAAAATGTTTAATTCTAAAATATGTAATTGAAATGATTTGAAAAAAAAAATTAAAAAGGGACGAAATAGGATCTAAGTCAAATTAATACAAAGAATTAAGGAAGAGGATATCAAAATTTTCACTTTGCAAAAAAGGGTTTAAGAATAAAAAATTTATTAACCAAAAAGCGTAAATTGCATTTGAAGAACGCTGAAAATTTCATCTTTCAGACAAAACTCCATTTTCGCCTAACTGCAATTTGTCAAATACCAGAGAGAAGTCATGCACGACAATCTCTTGGATTCCGTACGATCCACGGTGTTCACAAGCAATCCGATTCGGTTGACGAAATTTGCACGACAATCGAGGACTACGATTTCAATAAGGGAGTGGAGTATCATGAGGTTCTCAAGTCCATGGTGTTTGCTGGCTTCCAAGCCTACAATCTTGGTGATGCCATTCAACTAGTTAATGAAATGGTAAATACTTTCTTGTTTGAACTATTTTAGTTCATTTTATTTGTGTACAATTTTACATAACTAGTCAAAGGTTAACGTGCGTTGCACGTTATTCTGAAATGTATTATAAACAGTGATAGATTTCGTGGGAGAGTATGTCGGGTTGTTGTCCAGTCAAATTCTCAGCCCAATTTATTTTTTTGATGTAAAATAAACATTATGTTATGTTTTATATATATATATTAGCTAAACTTGTAGTAGGATCGTAGATCCGTTCATGTTTATAAGTGTTCTAAAACTAGTGTATGAAGATGCGTGTGTTTAAATAACAATTTTAAAAACTTGTTTGTGCGAAATGAACTTTTCAATTAATCAGAATCTCTTTATACACTATATTTTTTGTGTGATTCGAAGTATCTGACTTAACTAAAACCTTTGTAGTTGCCATAGAAATTCCCCCTGAAAGTGCAACGTATAACTGTCTGTGCGAAAATACATGTTGTGGAAGATATATTCCGACATGAGGTATTGTCTGTCCTTGTGCCTTGTTGATTGTCATTGCAAAACAGAGATGAACGGGAAACTGTTTCCGTATGAATTTGAATGGATATCCTTCATCATTTGCAGGACTCAACGGTATACGCGGAATGAATACGTGTTTGCCAGAGCGTTGTCCAGTAGTTACCTCAGCATGGACAAGATGTCTACTGAATTGACGACAAACCATTCTACTCTCATTACAGAGACCATTTGAAGGATCTAGATTCCTCAAGAGCATTATCGGACAATTTAT
>CAIGRN010180878.1:0-14676 GCA_903798345.1 Fraxinus anomala | reverse complement strand
GACGATGGATATTGACTTGGACCAATGTTAGTCTTTTGATTATTTTTATTAATTTCTTTATTTACAATTGTTTGTATACAAAAACCCCCAATCATTGTACGAAGCATTAAATATTGAATTACACACTCTTCGTGGGATCGACCCTTACTTCCATTGCTACATTAGTTTTTAGAGGTTAAGGTATTATTTTTGGGTGCCTACGACAGCACACCAGTTTATTAAAGACTTCTCAAAAATCAAAAACCTGCTTTGCTCTTTACTTGAGAAGAACACTTATTTTGATTTCTCTCTAGAGTGTATCCGAGCTTTCAACACTCTTAAGCAGAATCTTATCACGACTTTTATCTTTGTAGCTCTAAATTGGAACCTTCCCCATGAACTTATGTGTAATGCAAGTGGTTATGCCGTTGGAGCAGTTTTGGGGCAGATAAGAGATAAAATCTTGCATATTATTTACTATGCTAGTCGAACTTTGACTGATGCTCAATTGAATTTCACTACTACCAAAAAGGAAATACTCGCGGTGGTATTTGCATTTGATAAGTTTTAGTCCTACCTTATCGGCTCCAAAGTTAATGTTTATACCAACCACTCGACCCTCAAGTATTTGTTTGCGAAAGAAGATGCCAATCCGAAGTTGATTAGATAGGTACTCATTTTGCAAGAATTCGACTTTGAGATTCGTGATAAAATATGGATCAAAAATGTTGTTGTCAATCATTTGTCTATAATTGAGCAAATTGAAGAAGTGGTAATAAATGAGGTATTCCCGGATGAGCAACTCTTCCATATCATGCATCTTCTACAAGCCACTCGTACACTATAGTATGCAGACCATATAAATTTTCTTGCTAGTGGCATCACTCCCCCGGATCTCTTCTACCAAAAAAGGAAGAGGTTCTTCGTCAACATAAAGCATTATTATTGGGAAGATCCTTTGTTATTCAAACGAGGACTGGATCAAATTATTAAAAGATGTGTGCTGAAAAATGATATGGAGAAAATCCTTGAACAATTTCTTTATTCTCCTTATGGTGGTCACTTTGATGCCATGAAAACTGTATCAAATGTGCTTCAATTGAGTTTCTATTGACCTACATTATTCAAAGATGCCCACACCCTTGTCTCCAAATGTGATACATAGGTACGTAGGGGTAATATCTCCACCTGAAATGAAATGATGTTGAATTCTATATTAGAGGTGGTGATTTTGATGTGTGGGGTATTGATTTCATGGGGCCTTTACCTTTCCCATTCTCAAATCAATATATCTTGGTGGCGGTTGATTATATGTCAAAGTGGGTAGAAGCGGTGGCTTTCTCAAGACCTTTCACTATTGTAAAACTTTTCCCACTTGGAGCGATTGGACTTTATCATGAAGAAAATGAGAACTTCAACATTAATGAATGGGAAGTGATTTTTCGAAAGGGAAGTTATCCATTCTTGTTGCCAACTCGGAGTGATAATGCCCCTAAAGTCGAGCTAGAGACTTTAAAACAAGTGCTTGTTGGGAGGCAACCCAATTTTCTTACCCTTATCCTATTTTGATAGTTAATTATGATTAATACTTTTTGTCAACCCCGAAAAGTATGGCACTGATGTGGACAACAAATGTCGGGCTCACTCATGCCAACTCAAGCAAATTTCGGCGCGTTTTGACCAGAGTACCGGAAGGAAGTGAGGAAAATGTGAACGCGACAGATCCTTCAGATGTGAGACACAAGTGTTCGAGCATCGGTGGGTGAAATAAAGATGATTGTGCTAACAACAATCACCAATCAAATGCCTATGATTATTCACTAAAGATCAAGCTAATAAATATGGAACAAGTAAGATGATATATGGAAAATTTTTTCCTATTGAATGCGTGTGTAAAAAAAATGCTCACAAGGCCATTTTGTATTCCTTTTTTCGATTTTTTTTTCAAGATCCCCTTTTTCATTTACAAAGACTTCCTATTTATAGTGTTTTGGCTCACATGGTGTCCATTGGATCAAAACCACCTTGCCTCATTTCCTTGACTAAGGTTTCACATCACTGTCTGTCATACAATAAATAGATTGAAAACGAGTCAGCCGCCCTATACATTAGGCTGGCACATCTGACATTCTTTATTATATAAATTACATAAATCATTCCTAAAAATTGTCCACAAATCTTGTAAGAGTCAACTTCGGATGAACTAAGGCCTCAGTTGGAGAAAGCTTTGTATCGGTCTACTGTGAAAAGCTTCGTCTTCTTCTCTGGTGTTTTTAGGTAGCACTTCGGCTTAATAGGAAGTGCTTCAGATTTACGTGCTTCGCCCATTTAGGCAGTATTTCGGTACAATAGCTTCAGCCATTTATTCGATCTCTTTACATTTGACCAGTTGACTCTTTGTTGACCTTTCTTTCCACGTGGATTGCTACCTGGCATTTTTTACTTGAGCCTTGGTGTTGAGGCGTAACAATAGTCCCCCAAGTCTAGGCATGATTATTTATGTAATACAAGGACTTATATGTATAAATATTTTGTTAGCGGGTGGTTTTTACCACACCACAATAGTTCCACAATTCTAAGTATAAATATTTATATTATAGTTTGAATTTAAATGTACCTAACTTGCACGAATTACCTGTTAGTGTTTTCCGAAGCCGTGTACCTTGGGACATCTCACTTTTTGGAACAATTCTGAGGAACGTCAACAAAGCAAGTTAAGTCCAAGGCTGTTTTATCCAAAGTGGCTTTATACATCCGAAGCCTTGTCTGAATTGGTTGAGGTGGAGGGACTCTGTGACTTACCGAGGCTTCAATTCACTAATTACGAGGAGCCATGTTTCTAAAACATTTAGGGAACATGAGACGTTGTCATTACTTCAAATGATTTGCTGTTTTTGTACGTTTTTAAGAAAAAGCAACTGAATCGGTTCATCTTCCCATACACGCAACTATCACCGCATTTAATGTGCAATGATGGCTATTGTGTGCACGTCTAGATTAGTTTAGGTGCACAATAGTGCGTGACGAAGACTCTCTGGTCTGGGCCATAGAAGATGAAGTGGAAGATGGATTGAGTGGCTCAGATTGAAACCCCATATGTATGGTCAGATGGTCTGGATCGACATCTAACGGCTAGGATTAAGAGCTTTCACCTATAAAAGGCAACTGTTTATGGCAAAAAAATCACTTTGCCTTTCATGCAATTAGCATTAATATTTTCCAAAATCTTTCATTTTCCTTTCTTTCTCCTTGCATTCATCATTTTCGATGATTATCCTTCACCATTCTTCCATTTAATTCGTAAGTATTTTAAAAAATTGAACTTCTAAATATCAATGATGCTTTCACACTCTACTGGGGAATGTAGATCTTAGCGAAGTAGTTGTATGAGCTGGCTCCTACCCAGCTCGTCCCCAATATTTGTGCCCAACTAGTGGGAACATATTTCTTATGGAAGGAGAGAGGACATGCCCCTCCATGTCTTTCAAACCATTTTCCAACCCCGGGTCCTAGGGAAGGAGGATTCCAATGAGTGGTATTTGTTATGTCCGTGGGGATCACATTTTCCTTTTGTCTTGAGCTTTCCCTCCTCCATCAAAGGGATGGAAGAGACATGGTTCTAGGTAATGGGGAAGTGGGATGAATGTTAGGGTGACACAGTTCCTCACGTGAAAGTTTCGACCTCCTACTCCAAAGCTCGTGAGTGTTGTATCTACCTTTTGGTTTCCAAGTATTGATGATTCTAATGTTAACCTTTTCTTGATATTTTGCAAGGTTTTTTGAACGGTTCAAGCCCAGCCAAAGAGAGTGGGAGGTTCTTGCAGATGTATATTGACGCCTCTTATCTTCTCGTGAATTTGACCGTCTGATCCTTTCCAGACGATTCTTTGAAAAATTCTGTCTAATGACCTGGAGAAGTAGTGTTCCTTTTACAATAAACTTTATTTGCTTGTTTGCATAGTTAGCGTTAACCTTGTCCTTTGTCTTTGAAGAAAATTTTGAGAAGATGGGCACGCACACCTGATATAGATACTATACTGTCTGCCACATCCACCTCTAGGAGAAAAGGGCTAAAGCGATCACTTGTTGCGGTCAAACAAGTAAGGGACCAAGTGGAAATGGTGAATCATGAGGCTGGTAGTGAAGAAGGGGACATGTGACCTCCTGTGAAGAATGAAATGAAGAAAATAGTGGAGAAGGTCCCTAAAAGAAAGCATCGCTTCGCCACAATAGGAGATAATTGGTCAACGGACATTCTACCCCTATGATCTGAAGTCCTCGCAGAAGAGAAATTGATGGTGGCCTCCATAGGTGCAGCTACAGGGGGTAGAAGAGGCCACCTGCCGTGGAGTCCCTATGGCAGGATCCTTCTAAAAGTACGAGGACTCCAAGCTACTCCACCAGTTCCGATGCTCCTCCAATAACCAAACTCGCCCTGAGGAAGAGAAGTGACAAACTGGCTCTTAAAGTTCTTGCCTTACTTCCCTCGGAAGTTCAAATTACAACTGCCACATTTCACAAGTACTGGATAGAGAGGTGGCAGACTTTCATCGAGACCCACCGACGTAGTGGACATGTTTTCTACCATGGTAAGCCAGGTAGAGAGGGCCTTCAGCATGGCCATAGAGGCTGACACCTTCTTTAAAAACCTTCAATGTAAAAATAGAGAGTAAATAAAGCCTCTTAGGCCAAGGAGGCTTCCAGCCAGGCGAAGGCCGAGGCGTTGAGAAAGCAGCAGGCTGAGGAGTCCGTGAAACTCGCTTCTGCCTTTGTAGAAATTGAGAACTTGAAAAAATAGGTCCACTTGTCTCAAAGTAAGGAAACATCTTTAACGAAGTGAGTTGAGACTTCTGACGCCTATCAGAAGTTGGCAGCTAAAGCTTTGGAGAAGGCCAATAAGAAGAATGATGTTTTGAAGCAACATGTGGGGAGTTGAATAATAAGATCTCCAGCTTGACAAAGAAAGTTGAGATAACAAGGCAGGAGGCTCAATCGGCCAGTGAAGATGCTGTAAAGCATTACATCACCAACTTTCACTTGATGGAGGCATACCGAAAGTTTTGCTAAGTGCATCAGAGGTATGCCTATATCGAGATGGTGGAGTGAATTGAAGTCAACTCTCAAACCTTTAACACTTCTGAGTTGAGGTCCGAGTTTTTGGAAGAGGGAGAACAAGAGCCTCAAACTCCTGCAGAGGGTAGCCACGTGATCGAGATTGAAGATGATACTGTTGAGGAAACTTTCGAGGCCATGGTTCCCAATGCAATAGTTCCCTTTGTAGCTCTCCCTCCACCACTTGTATAGCTGATAGGCTTTTATACATTTTCTATGTAAATGGCCTTGGCCAACAATTGTAAATATTTAATTGAATAAATAAAATTCTTTTTTGCTTATGTACTTGTGTTATTTACTCTTTGTACTTAATGCATTGCAACGCTCTTCAATGTAATTCAAACTAATTCTACTTCAATTGTACTTTCGAACTTATTATTTTGCACAAATGTTAGAAGGTCGTTTACCTTTCTAAATTTTTGAACGTATGCACATCCAATGTTTGTGAATTGTCGCTCTATAGTACTATAGACTTTTTTATTTAAGACTTGTTTATTTACAATTTGCACAAGTGTTGGCAATTTGCTTGTCTTTCATTGTTTTTCGAAGCATGGTATTGAGTGGTTCGCCCATTTTGAGGCATCCTTAACAACTTTTGTTGTGAATTTGTGAGTGCAGATGTTGTCCATATTAGAATACAACTCTTCGTCGAGTTCTCATGCTTCTTTGAATAGGGACGGCTCATCTATGCAGAGAGACCTTTTATTTTTCAGAAACTTGACTTAATGTAAATTAGGAAGTGATTTAATTTAATATGAAGTATAATTTTCCTGAGCATAAGATTGAGTGGTTCGCCCATGCTGAGGCTTCATTAACAACTTTTGTTATTAAGGGCATGTGCAGCACTTCCCGAGTATGGTGATGGCCCATTTTGGGATCCAGCTAATCGTCAAAGTGTACACACTTCCCTATATAGGGATGACTCGTCTATGTAGACGCTTTCCCTTTGACATTTATCAATAGGAGGTGCTTTTTCTTTTTAATAAAATTAAGAACATTTTCAACTTACCATAATCAATGATTCTTCTAAGCATGAGGTTGAGTTGTTCACCCATACTGAGGCTTTCTTAACAACTCTGGTTATTAAAAGCACGTGATGCACTTCGCGAGTAAGGATGTGGTCCATTTTGGAATCCATTTCTTCATAGAAGTGTCAACGATTCTCTACATAGGGACAATTCGTCTATGCAGAGGCTTTTCCCAGGACTTTTGTCGCTTGAGAGATATTTCAAACACTTTAATAAAAGTCAATGTTCTTGAATCAAGAATTGTACATTGGATATTTACATTATTACTGGTAGTACTTCTACAGAAGCTCCGCATTTCATGGACGAGGTTGTCCCTTGCCATCTATATTTTTAAATTTATAGGTTTCGGGCTAAACCTCTTCCTTGATGCAGTAGGGACTTTCCCAATTGGGACCAAAGGTTCCTGCACAATGTTCTTTAAAAGATAAGAAGACCCCCCAAAGCCCCAATTCATTTAAACTAAATGACTTCTTCTTTACTTTAGTAGTATCTAGTCATTTTCCGTTAATAAATAGCCATTTCGCTTCAGAATAATCACTCATTTCCTCAAGGAGGTCTAGTTCGCATCTTATTAGCTCGTCATTAGATATTTCGTTGAAATGAATTCGATGAGGAGATGGCAGACCCACTTCAACTAGGCTGTAGCCTCGGACCCATAAGCCATAGAGAAATGAGTTTCTCCTGTAGCAATTCTGCTTGTAGTTTGAATAGCCTATATGACTTGAGGTAGTTCATCAACCCAGACCCCTTCAGAAGCATCCAACTTTCTCTTGAACGTGTACTTGGTTGTCTTGTTAATAGCTTCCACCTACCCAATTGCCTGAGGGTGATATAGGGTGGAAAATTGTTTCCTAATGCCCAACTCCTTGCATAAGTTTCTGACCTTCTTATTATCAAATTGTCGTCCATTGTCCGACACAATCGAATGGGAAATTTCGAACCTGCAAATGCTATTCTTTTACAGAAATTTGGAAATATTGGCTTTAGTAATTTTAGCAAGGGGCTCAACTTCTACCCATTTGGTAAAGTAATCAACGGCGATGATCGCAAAGCTAGAATTTCTCCTCCTTTTAGGTAGGGCCTATAAGATCGATTCTCTATTTAGCAAACGGTCAGGGATTGGAAACAACATTTAACTACTACAAAGTGGCGACACTTGTCACATCTCTTGGTAAACTGCTGCGCATCCTTTTTCAAGGTAGGCTAATAATATCCTTGCCTCAACACTTTTTGTGCCAAGGACCATCCTCTTGTGTGATTGCCACATACCCCTTTATGAATCTCTCAGAGCACATAGAGGCTTGTTCTCCACCTATGCAGAGTAAGGGCAAGGAGAATACTCATTTATATAGCACATCATCTTGGAACACGAAGTGAGTGGCTCGCCTTCTGAGTTTCCGTGCCTCCTCTTTTTCAAAGAGTAATGTCTAGTCCTTGAGGAATAATATAATTGGCTTAATCCATAACTGAGTATCTTCAACCCACATTATCTTTTCACTAGTAGCAGTGGAGGGCCTAGGAAGAGCTCTATGGGCACTATAGTGAGCTAAATCTTTGCTGCTTGCCAATTTTGAAAGGGTGTCGGCATGAGCATTCTCTAAGCGTGAGATTTTTACCAACTCAAAATTTTCAAAAGTGGGGATGAACTCCATAACCAATTTCAAATAAGTGGCCATGGACTTATCTCTGGTGGAAAATTTTCCATTGACCTAGCTAACTACTAGCTGGGAGTCACTGCTAATCACGAGCCTTTTTGCCAGCATTTTCCTGGCCAATCTGAGGCCAGCGAGGAGGGCCTCATATTTTGCTGTGTTATTGGTGGCTTTGAAGCCGAACATTATAGCACAAGTAAGCTTATGTCCTTCAGGACTAATAAAACCTACTTATGCTACTGATCCGGTGTCCCCTGACGATCCATCAACAAAAAGTTCCATATGGGAGGTTCGGTGGGTTCCATCTCCTCTTCCATTTCTGGAATAGGGGTGAACTCTGCCACAAAATCTATTAAGGCCCGTCCATTGATAACAGTCATTTGTTTAAACACAACATCAAACTCGTTGAGTTCCACAGCCCACTTCAATAATCTTCCAAAGCATTGGGCTTCTACAGCACTTGCTTGAGAGGAAAGTTAGTTAGCACATGTATACTATGGGCTTGGAAATATGGCCTCAATTTTCGAAAGGCTATCACCAAGGAAAGTGCTAGCTTCTCCATGTATGGATAGTGAATCTCGCTTGCCAAAAGTGTTTTTCTTACATAATAAACAGGTAGCTGGTGATCTTCCTCTCTTATCAGGACTGAAATGATTGCCTCGGTGGTTACGGCCAAGTACAGTTGCAGTGGTTCGTTGGCTTTAGGCTTGGAGAGGAAGGGTGCCTGACCCAAATTCTTCTTCAGCTCTTGCAGGGCTACCTCATATTCCTTTTTCTACTGGAATTCAATTTTCCCTTTCAGAACTTTGAAGAAAGGAAGACACTTTTTCGTCGCCTTAGAGACGAAACGGTTTAGGACAACCACACGTCCAGTGAGGCTCTGGACTTTCTTCGGTTTCTAAGGTGACCTCATCTCAATCAAAGCCTTGATCTTTTCTGGGTTGGCCTTGATGCCTCTCAAATTGACCATGTAGCCCAGAAATTTTCCAGAGGCAACTCTAAAGGCGCATTTTAAAGGGTTGAGCCTCATATTGTACCTTCTCAATATTTGAAAAGTTTCGATGAGGTGCTTGACACGATCTTTTGCCTTCAAACTCTTCACCAGCATGTCGTCCACATATATCTCTATTGTCTTCCAAGGTGAGCGAACATCTTGTTGATAAGTATTGAATGGATGGCCCCCCGACATTTTTCAACCCAAAGGGCATGACCTTGTAGTAATAAAGACCCTTGTCTGTTATAAAGGACGTATGCTCTTCATCAATTGGGAACATTGGGATCTGATTGTACCTAGAATATGCATACATGAAGCTAAGGAGTTCATGTCCAACTGTCCAATCTACAAGTTGGTCCATCCGGGAAAGTGGAAAACTGTCATTGGGGCAAGCTTGATTCGAATTCAAGAAATCCGCACAGACTCTCCACTTACTGTTGTACTTTATGACCAAGATTGGGTATTAGCGACCCACTTTGGATACATTGACTTCCAAATAAAATGATTGTTGATTAGCTTCTTAACTTCGTCCTTTAAGGATTCATATCTCTCTGAGTTAAAATCTCTTTTTTTTTTTTTGCCTGTGAGCTGTAGCCTTTGGATCAATTTTCAAATGGTGGCAACTGACCTTTGGGTCAATTCCAACCATGTCTTCGTGCTTCCAAACGAAGATGTCTAAATTCTTTAGTAGGAAGCTTTTTAACATCTCCTAGCTTTTACCGGCATATTTTTCCAACCTGCAGGTATTTGGAGGGATCCTATGGATCTACTGGAAAGCTCTCCATTTCATCCATATGGACTATTTGAGGCTCGCAATCGATGATGCAAAGGTCCGCTCCTCCAAACTAGCTGCTTGTTCAGTAGCTCTCCCTTCTTCAGGACGTGTTTGTTCTTTACAGATATCCTCTTCTTCAGAGGTGTTTGTAACTCCGAAGATTGCCTATTCTTCAAACGCATCTGTCATTTCAATGTCTTCCCCTTGTTTAGGGTTTCTCCCTTGTCCTTTGAGGTGCATTTTCATCATCGCTTGAACTCATGTTAACAAGCTTTTTCTTGAGAAGATGTTCATTTTCTCAATGATCAAACTGGCTCTCAGTTAAGTGATTTTTTCTTTGGATTTTCCAACGGTTCTTTCTTCAAGAACGCCATTTTTTCAAAAGTTAGAAGATCTCTTTCGAGTTACTTCCAACTGGCTTCTTCCCACGAGATTTTTGTTGTTAAAATATGTGATTTCCCACATATGACACCAATCTGTTGACCCCGAGAATATGAAGATGTCGTGGACAATGGATGTCGGGCCTACTCACGCCAACTCAAGAAAAATTTGGTGCATTTTGACCAGAGTACAGAAAACGTGAACGCGGGAGATGCTTCACGACGTGAGACAAGAGTGTTCGAGCACTGGTGAGAGAAACAAAGATGATTGCGCTAACAACAATAACCAATCAAATTCCTATGATTATCCGCTAAAGATCAAGCTAATAAATATGGAACAAGTAAGACGATATATGAAGAATTTTTCCTCTTGAATATGTGTATTAGAAAAAATGCTGACAAGGTTGTTTTGTATAACTTTTTTCAATTTTTTTTCAAGATTCCCATTTCATTTACAAATACTTCATATTTATAGTATTTTTGACTGACGTGGTGTCCTTGGGATTAGAATCACGTGGCATCATCTATTTGACCGAGGCTTCACATAACTATTTGTCATACAATAAATACATTGGCAACGGGTCAGCCGTCCTATACATTAGGCTAACATACCTGATATTCTTTATTACATACATTACATCAATCATTACTAAAGATTGTCTACAAATTTTGTAAGAGACAGTCTCGGATAAACTAAGGCATCGGTTGGAGGAAGCTTTGTATCGGTCTTCATTGTGAAGAGCTTCGTCTTCTTCTCTAATTTCTTTAGGTAGCACTTTCGCTTAATAGGAAGCACTTCAAATTTACGTGCTTCAGCCATTTAGGCAGTGTTTCGACACAATAGCTTCAGCCATTTATTTGATCTCTTTACATTTGACTAGTTGACTTTTTGTTAATTTTTCTTTCCACGTGGGTTGCTACGTGCCGTTTTGACTTGATCCTCGATGGCGAGAAGTAACAATAGTCCCCCAAGTCTAAGCATGATTATTTATGTAATGCATGGACATATATATATATAAATATGTGGTTTTCCAAAGACGGTTTCAATCTATTGACCCAAAAAAATGTGACACTGATGTGGACAATGGATGTCGGGTCCACTCATGCCAACTCAAACAAATTTTGACGTATTTTGACCGAAGTACCTAAAGGAAGTGAGGAAAATGTGAACGCAGAAAATGCTTTACGACGTGAGACACAATGTTCTAGCACCGACGAGTGAAATAAAGATTATTGCGCTAACAACAATCACCAATCAAATGCCTATGATTATCCGCTAAAGATCAAGCTAATAAATATGAAACTAGCAAGATGATATATGGAGAATTTTTCCTCTTGAATGTGTATGTTAGAAAAAAATGCTCACAATGCCATTTTGTATTCCATTTTTCGATTTTTTTTTTTCGAGATCCCCCTTTTCATTTATAAAGACTTCATATTTATAGTGTTTTGACAGATGTGGTGTCCATTGGATCAGAACCATATAACCTCATCTCCTTGACTGATGCTTCACATTACTATCTGTTATACAATAAATATATTGACAACGGGTTTGCCGCCCTATACATTAGGCTAACACACCTAATATTCTTTATTACAAATGTTACATCAATCGTTTCTAAAGATTATCTACAAATCTTATAAAAGACAACTTTGGATGAACTAAGGCCTCAGTTGGATGTACCCTTGTATTGGTCTTCTGTGTGAAGAGCTTTTTCTTCTTCTTTGACTTCTTTAGGTAGCACTTCGGCTTAATAGGATGCACTTCAGATATATGTGTTTCAGCCATTTAGGTAGTGTTTCGGCACAATAGTTTCGGCCATTTATTTGATCTATTTACATTTGACAAGTTGGCTCTTTGTTGACTTTTCTTTCTACATGAATTGCTACGTGGCATTTTGACTTGAGCCTCGATGGCCAAACGTAACCCTTTTGTTATTAAATTTTTAACTTAATACCATTTTTTTTGTTGGTCTAAATTTTTTAAGTCCTAGCAATCCATGGATCTCAACAAGTTTGGGGGTCAATTGTATACAAGGTCATGAGCTATAATTCATCACAAGCATCCTTCAACAAACATTCAATTGGCGAAGTTTCGCTAACCCTTTTTTCTTTGTTATATATTGTTCTTGTACGCATTGAGGACAATTTGTAATTTAAGTTTTGGGGTGTTGATGAGATATTGTGCTTATATCGGTGTTGCTATTGACATGTTAGATAGCCTTGTAGGCTTCAGATGATTTAGTTTGATGTTTAAAATTGTTATTAATTCATAAGTTTGTCCAACCATGCTATTTGTCACAATTTTAAAAATTTGCTTCTTATGTTACTTTAAGCACAATAGTCATGATTGATTATTGTCCAGATATGAAAATGGTTGATTGATGGAAAAAGTTTGAGTTGGAAGAATTAGGTTGTGAGTTGTACATAAACTTCTATTCACATGCCTTCTTTTCTCTATCACTTCACTTTATTGTGAGATAAGTTTGGAGGTGGTCGAGTTGATGAGGGATATTATCTAGAAGTGTATTGATTCCATGCATGAAAGAAAATTGTATGGAGTGTTTTTCGCCAAGTATAAGTTCGGTAATGACCATATGCTAGGAATCTATGTTCCAAGTAATTTTGTTGTGCTAAAAAGAATGATATTGCACTTATTGAATCTTAGGCATCACTTTGTAGCCATTTGGACTCGAGTTATTAAGTCTTTGGGATACCTCGAAATCTAATACCCTTAAGTCTAAACAACCGGGAAGCTATCAATCTAAAACCTGTTAAAAGTGTCAAAAAGAAAGGTTAAGGGAGTGAGGTAAAACATGAGGTTTAATTGAGAAACAGAAAGAAATTGATATGATGCAATTGCATTAAATATTTGGGTTTAGATAACTAGTGAGTTTTAATTACTTAATATAAGCTTAAATGTGGAAGCACTCATTAGTCGAGAATCATCACATAATTAGATGTTGAAATTATAGGTTAGACCAACCAAATTCAATTAAGAAAAGAAGGATGTGAGAGCAACCTTTAGATTTATATCTGAAAAGTGTGGGAAAATAGCTATTTTATAGTGTGAATTTCACGAGCAGGAAATGAAACATTTGACCACTGATGGTCGGGTTGGTACCAAATTGAAAATTCTTATACTTGAAGACTTCTTCCTAATATGATGATTGAAAGCGACTACGCACAAACGCAACGATCTAACATCGGATATGTTTGAATTATCTTTTGATAGCATAATTTGAAGCATATTTGCAAATTGATTACACAATTTTACACTCATGAATACTTTGGCAAGCTATCTAACATTGTTGATCCTTACAATATGTTGTGCAATTGTGTTAGGAGTTGATCTTGCTCGAGACAAGCAATAATTTATGTTTGGGGGTATTTGATAAGTGTGTAATAAAGAGTTATTACATACTTTAATAAGTTGATTATCAATGAAATTGAGCGAATTCTTATTCACATTTGTGTAATTGGGACTTTTGTAGGCCAAAATCTCAAATGAAGGGGAAGAAAGATAAATGAAGGAAAAAGACCAAAAGTATATAGAAGTGTGAATTCGGGGACCAAATTGTATAATTACCAAAAGATAGAGGACCTTAGATGCAATTTATAAAGGGCTTAATTGAAATGCAAGTCAAAATTCAAGGACTAAAATGTGCAAGATAAAATTTGGGAGACATGGTATGCAAATTATGGAGGACTGAAATACAAAAAAGGAAAGAAGTGAGCATCGACTCCAAATAGGGATAGAGTCACCCAACCTTAACTGGGCGATCATCCCTGTTAACTAGGCTGGCAAATTTTGCCGGTTTCACTTGGGACGATTTTTTACCCTTTAAATTCAAATTTTAAGCCACTTATAGGGATAACTCATGACTCCACATCCATAGTTCACTCGAAAGGAGAAAAGAGGCAAGAAGACGAAGAGAATACCTAACAAAATTTAGGAGTTTGAGTGGAAGATTCAAATTTCAATCCCTCAAATCTTCAAGAATTTATTCAAGGGACGATTTTCTTCTACAATTTTGTATTTTTCATTATCTCCTTCATTTTGTAATGTGTTCTTTCTTTATTTCCATTTCATGCCTCTATTTCGCAATAGGCTAAATGTTTAATTTTGGGATTTATGGCGTAACTTAACCTAAATTTCATTAATATCAGTATTTACCATTTAATGCTAAAATTACAATTGTTATTGTGCATTTATTATTGTGCTTAAATTTCCATCATGTATGTGGGCAATAGATGATTGAGTTAGGTGGTTTGTACAATTATATTGAGATTGTTGTGAATTCTTAAATAAACTAATTAATGTTCTAGGTTGTTTTAGTAGATAGAGATATACTCCAAACTCGAATACACCATTGAGTTATTTTCACTATGATTTAATTCAGTTGGTTGGGTTTTTTTTTCAACATAGAGATATAGTATGTAAAATCAATCAATCATGGTTAATTTTTTTCAAGAGAGGAATTAACTAAAATTAAAAAATTGGATCTAATATTGTAACGTGGTAATTTTCATTTCTAGTCTATTGCGATACTAAAGAAACTAGGGATGGCAATTCGAACCGTTAAAATTGAAATCCGCGATTAACCGAACCGAATGGGGCGAATGGTATTTAGCGACGATGCCCCACCCCGAATCGATTACCCGTTCAAAAAAATTAATTGAGCAATTTGGCTTTCCACAATTTTGACAATTGGGCTTCCCCAAAATTCTGGTTCAATTAACATTACTAGTAAAC
>CAIGRN010180857.1:0-11398 GCA_903798345.1 Fraxinus anomala | reverse complement strand
CAATAATTCAGGGTGTTTTAGATTGGGTGGACTTTAAGACTCAAAAAATTACCTCTGTGAGCTAGTGAACTTGAAGGATTATTCGTGGAGGTTTGAGTTGATAATTGAAGGCTGGAAAACATTTTGTAAAGTTGCTCTATCTGCTTGGCATTAAAGGCATTATTGGATTCCTTGAATTTTTCTATTTGAAAATCGACGAACACTTGATATCCCTGATTTCTATTATTTTGCCTCGATTCCCAATTTGCTGGCTTTCCGTGAATGTCCCAACATGTATCTTCCTTGTGTCTGGCTTGCTGTAGTGTTCATATCAGGATCGATCCTTTTGCTGTTTTGAACTTGACCCATTGTTGACCCTTTAGAATATAAGCCTAACGCTCTAGGCCTATCTCCAAAATAATTAGACCCAATAAGAATAGATAAGTTTTTCCAATTGAGGGTTTCATGGAATTGACAAGCCAAGCAGTCACCAGTAGGTTCTTCGATCTCCATCTTTGAAGATGAGCAAGATTGGTTGGCATCTTCGTCTCTCCGATTAGGTACCTAAGCTTTCATTTTTCATCAATTATTAGCTTTATAGATTGTGCCCACTCTCTATAGTTCTTTCCATCTAATTTTTCTACTGTGAGTTGAAATGATAAATTTTCGATTTCTCCGGGCTTACGGCAGGGGTGGCCTGTGTTTCTCCGTTGAAGAATTCAGAGGTCATTGAACCTCTGTTGTTGGTGGCAGCCCTTGTCATTCTGTCGGCTCTGATATCATGAAAATAGAATTGGGAAACAGATTTTTCTATTTCACTTCTTTAATGTATAATGCATGGCTCCTATTTATATCCATGGAATTGTTTCAATTGNATTCTGTCGGCTCTGATATCATGAAAATAGAATTGGGAAACAGATTTTTCTATTTCACTTCTTTAATGTATAATGCATGGCTCCTATGTATATCCATGGAATTGTTTCAATTGTTTAGTGTGTTGGTTTAAGAAGAGAGCTAGAAGAATGTTTGGACACCAGATTGATTGATCTTGGTATTTCAATACTTGGAATCATCCATTATATTTCGAGTATTTTATAAATTGAATCATTCGTGAGTTAACAATACAAATTATGTTTTCAATAACTAGCAGATATAAAAGTAATAAAATATATTACCAAATACATATTTCCACACTTTCTTAATCCAATATAAATATGTCTTCAAATAACATTCAATATATAACATAATGTATCCATTCCAGTTGTGGCTTTTTGTGCAATGTCTCAATAAAAGGTTTATGAGATGGTTGTCACATAAAATGCGATCAAGAGTGACTATGAACAAAAGTGATATGATTCAATCATTCAAATGAATAAATTTGATTGATTATGATACTTACTAGTTGGACCTAGCACTAATCGGGCTTCGCAATCATCTACTTTTTGGGTTGAGGTCATTAGGTCAGGGAGGATAAGTTTTATAAAATAAAAATTTATTAGAAATCCCAAAGTCGGATGCCCACGACTCCGGTTCAAGAACCAAAAATTGACCTGGATTTGATTTGTTTTCGATTTCTAAATTATTTTTTTTTTTGGAATTTGATCAGAACTTTCGATTCTGGTTTGATTTTTGTTTAGGAGGTTCATTCGGATGAAAATGTCCATCCCTAACTTGAAGGACATAAGAGTTTCAAATGATAAAGTGTAAGAGTATCTTTAAGAGATTTTTATTTTTTATTTTTAAAGAGCATATTCTACAATTTATGGAGTAAAATTTTTAAGTACTTCAAAAAATTATTTATATTTAGAAAATGCTTATTGTACATCACCATTTACATAATCTTTTATAGATTGATGAGGTGTAGAGATTTTTTTTATTTGGTTAATAAGATTTTGACCCAATCAAATCTCGTTATATGATCTGTTGGCAAATAAATCTGTAAGTTGTAATGTACATGAAGCATAATCGTTATAATTAATAGTTAGTCCTTATTTGATGATTATTATTTTGAAAAACAATGATATTTTGAATAGTGATTTTTTGGAGTGTGTAATTAAAAAGAATTTTTTTTCTTTTAGTTTACGTGCAAAATATTTTTATCGTAGGAATGTGGTTGAATATGAGTATGAGAATTAACAAGTTTTGTTTTAAAATGAGACAAACATGAGCTTAATTCTATTACTTTTAAAAAAATATTTATTATTTTTTTATATCTTTTATTTTCACTAACTTCCTTCCAAATTATTATATTATTTTTTTTCTATTGATAATTAAATAGTTTGAATGAATTTATTTATAGAGAGTAATTATTTAAATTAAAAGTTAATTTAAAGTGTATATTAAAATATGTAATTTTAAGATTGACTTTTAAAAATAAAAGAGTATCCTAAATTTTACGCAGACTATTTAAGATTGATGCAATGGAGAAATGACTATTTCTATTTAAAAAAAAAAAAGGTGCCTAAAGTAATCGCATTTTGATTCAACAAGCGATTTTAGTTAAAAAAATGTACAAACAGAACCACGAACCCTAAACCCTGTTTCTTTCAATCCGCCTTCCTCCACCACTCGCCACCGTAAAATGAGCAAATCAACTGTATGGTCCCGCCTTCTCCGCCATCCCATACGACGCCTCTTTGAACCACCAAAATGCCTCTCACCTCCATTTCCACTTCCCAATTTATCCACCACCCCTCCTTTCACTTCCCAGTTCACGAGAAAATACAGCACCAATTTCACCAACTTGTCGTTGAATGCACGTGTCGCCGCCGCGGACCGGGCGCTGCAGGATCTCTCGGTCCAGATGGAGCGCGAAAGGCAACGCGAGAAAGAGGAGAGGCAGAAAGCGGGGCTGGATACTGCCGATATTGATGCCGATTACGATGAGGATTACATGGGCGTGGATTCGATTATTGAGAAATTGGATAAACAAAAGCTGAAAGGGGAGAGCTCGGAGCTGAACCGGTACGAGGAGGCTACTGACTCGGATTCGGATGATGATGAGAGGTTTTCGGCTGATAACATGAATAAGCAAGCTGATCAGTTTGAAAAGAAGTTCAAGAGGCATGAGGAGCTCCTTCAAAAGTTCACGAAAGCTGGTAGTAGTTTTGTTGACCTCATTACATGCATTTGCCATTTTTGCTTACGTTTGTTTACTGGAATTTGTGTACTTACAGCAATTTAATTTATGTGAAAAAGATATGGTTGTTGGGGTGTTAGTACTTTCCATTTCTTGATTTCTGTTGCCCCTTTCTACCCTGCATTTTCTGTTTTAATTACCTTTGATAAAGGAAATGTTAGTTATGATTCGTGATTGTACCTTACAACAAAATGATTAGGATTTTAAGTTGGTTTCACATGCCGATTATTTATACTTGGTTTTTGATACCCGTTTTTATTTAGAGTAATTGTGTTTGGAGATGTAGAATGTATTACATGAGAAGTTTCTCAGAGTACAAAGCCCTTGGTTTGTTAATCTTTTCCATGAAAGCGTAAATAATGTATGAAATCTCCTGAAAGAGATCCAAAAAACTTACTAGTGCGATAAAAGGGTTTTTTGTCCTCAGGCGTTATAGTGACAAGTGAATAAAATTTTTGTTCTTTTGTAATGAATGTGATTGCAGGATTTGTTCTCTACAATAAGATTTTCAGTACAAAATACCAGATATTGTGAACTGGGCTTTAGTTTCTGAATGATATACTACAGCATGAATTGTCAAGGAGTTCAATATGAACTATTAGTGGGCTATGTTTCATTCTTTTGCAATTTAAACATTTTCTTCTCTTCTTTGTTTTGGTATTATATACATCTATTTAACTTCATAGATTTGAGCAGAGACTCTTGATGATGCATTCAAGTGGATGAATAAAATTGACAAGTTTGAGGACAAGCATTTTCACCTGAGGATGGAGTACCGTGTTATTGGTGAGTTGATGAAGAGGCTAAAAGTAGCTGAAGGGAAGGAAAAATTTCTTCTTCAGGTGAAGTTGAATAGGGCCATGAGGATGGTAGAATGGAAGGAAGCATATGATCCAAATGATCCCACCAATTATGGAGTCATTCAGAATGATCAGTTAGGATCTTCTGTTGATCTTCTGCAGCATGCTGGGTTCGAAAGGGAGCAGCGGTTGATACAAGGTGGAGAGGGTGATGATGACTTAGAGTTTGATGACATGAAGGAGAAGGATACTATAATAATGGAAAAGCTCAATGAATTAGACAAGATACTTGAGCAGAAGCTGTTGGCATTGGATCACACCTTTGGAAAGAAAGGGAAGCTTCTGGAGGAAGAAATTAGAGATCTTGCTGAGGAAAGGAACTCATTGACTGAGAAGAAGAGAACACCTCTCTACAGGAAAGTATGTGGATGCCTATTCTGCCTTTCTTAATATACTAATGACTGACTTGAGCCTTCTAAGCAATTTTTTACTAAAACTAAATGATTATTTCCTTACCATTTTTCTCTTTAAAATTTGATTGCAACGTGACATTACTGCTGTTATTGTTCGATAAATTCAGTGTTTGAGAAGTAGATTTCTTTCATGTCACATAAAGATAGTTGTTTCATACAAGGCTGCTAACCTCTGTGAAACTTAGGTCAATATTTCTGCTTCACCAGCATATATATGCTACCATAGAATGGATATTTATCCTGGGTTGATGAGCTTTAATTTAATATCTGATTATACGGGTTCATTCTGCTCATGTTAGCATTACTTTGTGGGGTTCTTTTATCTTCCATCAAACCATCACTGTCAATATTGGTTATGCTTTTTGGCTTCTCACGAATCATCTTTTTCCTTCGTTTCAATGAACATGATCATCTGTACTGTTTTACTCACTGTAAAGCTAATATTTGACTCAGTCTGTGCTCAATGATTTCAGGGTTTTGATGTGAAACTCATTGATGTCAATAGAACCTGTAAGGTTACAAAGGTAATACATTCTCTATGTTGAACTTTCTATCCCCCCTCTCTCTCTGCGATTTGAGGAACTTAATAATTATGCTATATATGAATGATACAGGGAGGTCAAGTTGTCAAGTACACTGCAATGCTAGCTTGTGGTAACTATCATGGTGTTGTTGGTTTGGCAAAAGCAAAAGGTCCGTCCCTTCCTATCGCTCTTCAAAAGGCCTATGAGAAATGTTTTCAGAATCTGCATTATGTAGAACGTTTGGTTTTGCAAAAGCAAAAGGTCCATCGATTCCTATTGCTCTTCAAAAGGTATCATGCTGGTATTTGCCTTCGTCGGTAAATTTCAGAAAATTTCTCTGTTGAAAATGGAATCAGTTGATCTCATGGTTAACTAGCGAAAAAAGTTCCATTGCTGCTAGATGAATGAGTAAAACTTTAACTAATTTTGTTTCAAATATGTACCATAGGATCTTTCTATTGTGTGAAGACAATTTGTATGTTAAGAATGCCTGTAAATTATCTGGTTGCTCGTGCTAACTACTTTTCGAATATATTTTTGATTCCTTGGGATCTTTTACTCATATTATTGTGTTTTTTTACTGATTCATTTTCTGACAGGCCTATGAGAAATGTTTTCAGAATCTCCATTATGTTGAACGGCATGAGGAGCATACAATTGCACATGCGGTCCAAACTTCATATAAAAAGACCAAGGTTCTATCTAATTTTCTAGTTCCTTAAGCTTGTTCTAACGGAAAAAGGAAAATTAAAGCTAAAAGAAAATTTACATTTCTTCTTGTTAACCAAATATTGTATCTACTTTTAGGTGTATCTTTGGCCTGCATCCACTCAAACAGGGATGAAAGCAGGCAGAACTGTCCAAACAATTCTCAATTTGGCTGGTTTCAAAAATGTGAAATCAAAGGTAAAAAAAATAAATTTAATGTCCTGTGACCTGCAAAATTGGTTTCTAAATTCAGAATGTCTTAACATGAGTACTCTTATAGGTCATCGGTTCAAGGAATCCTCATAACACAGTCAAGGCTATTTTTAAGGCTCTAAATGCGGTATGTAGAATAATCTACTCATTCTAAAGGCTAACTATTTTGTATATTTGATTTAACTCAGGATGTTTGCATTTTGTTTTCTTTTACAGATTGAAACTCCCAAAGATGTTCAAGAAAAGTTTGGACGAACTGTTGTCGAATCATATTTACTATGAAGGTGTGTTTTAAGACCCCATATTTCTCCTGAATGTGAAAGAGGGCTAGTCTAGTATGTGAAATAAGAAAAGTATAAAAACATTATTTCACTTTTGTACTTTCCTTGACTCCTATATATGTTTTTACTATAATTATTCCTCAATATTCTGTATTCTAGTAATGTTTGCAATTTTTTGAAAAAGGAACCGTAAGCGTGGCCCAATTTGAATTTCCTTAGAGATCTACCTATCAATTGATGTGCTTATAAATTTTCTTTTTGCAGGTTTAATAAAGGACACGCCCTGTCTTCTCTCTGGAGGTGCTATTCCCGGTAGAGGCCAATGGGATATGCTGTAGAGTTCCACTTTGCTCGGAGACAAATGTAAATGTGACAGCCAAGGAAGCAAAGATGCTACGGAAATCTCGCGAGTCATTGAAAAACTGAAAAGCCAGGAAGTCCTCTAGGATACAACAAAGAGGCTTTAAGGAATTAAAAATCTTAATTTTCAAATGCCCAAATACTGGAGTTAATATTTCAGTTTGGAGTTTGTTTCAGTTGTATTGCTACTCATAGATACGTCTTTTTGTGCGAATTTTTCGATCTTTGAAAATTCATTTTATATAGTTTCAGTGGATATAAAATAAAATTAATGATAATTAAAAATGTGAGCGTTGGATTTTCCTTTGGATGTGTTTTAATCAGTTATGCCTGTGGAACTGCTGTATGAGATTTAGAGCGAAACTGCAGATTGACACTGAATTTATCAAAGATATCTATATGTAAATAAGATGCATTATACAACGAATTTGTACGTATACAAGATGATCTCCCAACTATCGACTAAGCTCTACAGAAAAACAGTCCAAACCCGAGCCTTACCGTTTCCATCCTAGAAGCGCATTTTTCGACTTCC
This sequence comes from Fraxinus anomala, assembly GCA_903798345.1. Taxonomy (NCBI): domain Eukaryota; kingdom Viridiplantae; phylum Streptophyta; class Magnoliopsida; order Lamiales; family Oleaceae; genus Fraxinus; species Fraxinus anomala. The sequence goes on along the minus strand of CAIGRN010180857.1, from coordinate 4,386 downwards.
CTACATATATAAGATTTAAAAGTCTGATTTCATAAGCTGCATTCAAGGTTTTATGTCAATGCTGTCAAAGGGATTCCTCTGTTCTACATGGATATAGTCTCGTCTTGAGAAGCTGCATTTTTTTTTTCATGCAAAAACAAAAATTCACAAGTACACATTTTAAATTTTAGCTTAGCCAGACATGCTCTTAATCACAATCTTAGCAGGTGATCATCTATTTATAAGAAATAATATATTTTCTCTCATCTAAACTTATAGCTATCGAGATCAGACGAGAAAGATACACATTTAGAAACAGAAGACAATGAAAAAGATTTGGTAAATATGAGAGTTTTTGCATACCAATGCTTCTTGATGCTTCGTTGCGCGTTTTACAAATTAACAAGCTGTCCATGAAAATAGAGTTTTTTTCCAGAGTCCGGACTCTGCCTCCTTAACAAAAGGGTTGAAGATACTTGGAAACAGCCCTGAAAGATGCATGACATCATGCATTCTAGGCTTAACCGTGTCAAAAAGAAGTTGAGCCAAATATAAGTGGCCAGCAACAGGACAATATTAATAAGAACAATTTACTAAGGAGGAGGAAATCATTGCACTTTTGAAAGAAAAGCTAAGTAGCAAGACATATACCTCGTAAGTGTTGGGAAATTATGGAATAAAATATAACAGATTTAACATGTACAAATTCATATTTAAAATAACTTTTTGGTAAGTGAAAAATTGGACAGAGTTTCGACTTATTTAATGAAAGAAAATACGGCTGAAATAAATAATATGGTCGATGCAAGAGTTCTACCCGTTCTTCTTAAAATGATAATGCCTCACATTAGTGCTGATGGTCCTCTAATACTCGTCTTCTAAAATACAATGACATTGACTTGTAATAGTAGCACTCCAAATTACAAGACCTATCGAATCTACTAAAATTTTGATCTCTCTAAACGGAAGAGGACTAATATATGCAAGAAAATAATATTTTTCTTAAACTATTTAATTTGCTAATCAAAATTCATTACTATTATAGTGTACCCGATCGAATTCTTCTAACGTATTCAATTTACCTCTTTCGAGTTGAAATTGATTTTATTTAACTAATTCCACATCTATATGTGAATCCGAATACACTTTAATTAAATGCCTTAAAGCTCTAAAAATCCTTATAACAACCACGGTAACTACAAAATTAAGGTACTACACAAGGAATTAATGGTTGGTTATCTCTACACTTTCAAACTAATCATCAACTTTTACTATGTGGTTTAAATCAATAATCTGCCTCTCGACGTAATTATCACTCACAAATCAATGAATTAGTGACTAATTAATCCAAAGCATTAAAAATAAAAGTAGAAATAATTCACAACATCAATTGGAGATTTAAATTACAATTTTTGAATTAAAAATAAGGTTCAAAACTAAGTTACCATCATTCATCCTAACTAATTACTTAATTACACATCATGTGAGAAGAAAAGTACAAGAAGAAATTAGAGCACATCACTAAGTTTTAAGGAAAATCGAGAAAAAGACGAAGATGTTGCATTAAGATTCCGCCTTCTTGTAAAAACCTTGAAACTCTAGTTTGTTAATTGATTTTTTGATTCTTTCCTTCTTTTGAACTATCTTTTCTTGTGATTGGTATGACTTTTTGTCCCAAGAAATCCATTTGGCTCATGTAATATATGCATAATGAATCTCTCAAATATCGACTTGAATATGTGTATTATGAAATCCTACAAGCCTTTTTTTAATTCTTGGATTAAGACGAGTATTTATAGAACAAGATTTAGGCGAAATTATTTTTCAAATTGGTTTTCACAGAGAGTTTGAGAAGAAAAAGTAAACAAATCCCTTTTTCGATTGGATTCCTTTCTCATTCAACTTTAGTCTTTCATCTTTTAATATTTGTAATTAAGTCTCCTTCGTTAAAAAATAATTAACAATTGATTCGATGCAAATTTCGAAAGTTTGCAATTTAATCTCGAAAATTTCCAAATATCGAATTTAATTCTCGAAGCTTAAAATTTTTTACCGGATGCTCTATTAGTACTTCGAATTGATCACTTATAATCCAATTAATCTTCATTTGCTCCAAGTTAACTCCAATTAAGTTTCAAATAGTCTTTTTTCACGAGTTATTTTCAAGTTGGAATTTTTCCTATAATTAACATAATTTAGCCAAATTAAATAAATATCACTCAATTTACATAAATTGCATAAGAATAGAAGCTTGGATAAGTGCATATACCTCCAAGCTTAAATTCTTGTTTGTCCCGATCAAGACTATCTATTAGACACACAAGGAAACAAAACAAAGTAAAATAAACATTAGATAACTTTGCCAAACTTGCATCATGTATTTGTTCGTTAGAAAATTCATAAAAAGTTCATAGGTAATGTAAATAAAACTAATTCTCACTTATTCGATGCTCAATCGATGTTTGTGTATATAATCAATATAGTCATTATAAGCTTTTCGTTAGTTATTTTTTGACCCTTAATAGTCCAATGTTTTCTTTCTCTCTCATGAGATGCACACCCCAAACTTATTTTTTGATCACATAATTGAGATGTTTATTCCAAGGTTAATTATCAAAACACTCATTCTGTAACGTCCCGAAAATTTTAGAATAAAAATTTATTTGTTTTATATAGTATATTTTTTTAAAAAAAATATGAGGACTAAATTGAAATATATTTTAAATTCATATCTTATTTGAGTCAAATAATTATGTATCGATGGAGTGATAAATGTTGATTTTGTTAATGATAATCTTTTTATGATTTAGATAGAGTTTGATTGCAATTAAAGTTTAAAAGTAATTATAATTCTATCTTTTAAAATCAATTTTTATCCAAATTTCTTATATACATCGTTTTAAATTCTAGTTGTATACAAATTCAATTGAGAATTTCAACTATAAATAGTGTGTAATTGTCCCACAATTTACCACCAAAGAATTTTACACGGCATTTTTCATATATAGCAGTTGTAAATTACTAGTATTTTTTTTTTTTCAAAAACTCGTTTGATCAATCAGGGTAAGATACCTTTGTGCAAATTGATGTTTTCCTATACTTTTATGTTCAATAATTTATGCATAAATTGTCAGTGGTCCTTCGGGTTCGACCTAACGAAGTGTGAAATCCTTCGAAAAATTCAAAATGAGAAATGATGGATATCTCGCTTGGTCACCGATAGACTCCATAAAGAGAAATGTGATATGAATTGTCCATATTATTGTTATATAATTGCATATGGAAACTGCACGTATCTTACTGGTATTTTTAAATACTCACTTTTACTATAATTTTTAAGGTTAGTTCGGATCGATTGGAACTGTGACGAATGATGCAGCGGAGTGCCAAGGGATTTCGACATGCGAAAACACTAAGTTTTACTGTCTTTAAATTTATTAGTTTGATTTGTTCAAATATTATCATTGAATTAGTTAGTTGAGAATGTAATATATTTTTTAAAGATACGATTTCACAATTTAAATTTAAGTTTATAAATGTTCCAATATTTTGTTTATTAATTTATGTTTCCATGTTTCAAAATTATGGATATTCCAGTTATTTTTATTTAAAGAATATTGTTTTTATCGTTCCGCAAAGAAATTAAATTTTTGATAACGCTCCAGAGTTTTGTGAAAATTTGGGGCGTTACACATTCCTTTCCCTCTCAAGTCTTGTTGAGTTTCACCAATGAAACTCACTACCTCGATATGTGATAATTCTCCATAAGTTTGAATGTCTTAACTTCCAAACTTCAACTAGAATAATAACCTCCACTAGAAGTCTAAATTCGAAATCAAATATCCAAGGTTTAGCCGGACAGAAATAATGCTTATAATTGGTTTGTCAATGCCTCAATACACTTTGGTTTATTTTTTCTATTGTGCCACTTCTTCTATTTTTGGGAACTTATTGTGTTATCGAATGTAGTTTTCACTCTATATTGCACAGAACTTTCTTCATCAATAGATCATCTTCTAAACATTGGTGATGAATAGGACCGGATTACTCAAGATTAACTTTACACAACAATGTAGGTAACTTTTTTTTCTATGTGCCACAGCTAGTGTGATGCATTTTATGTTTTTGGATAAGTAATTTGAATCAAACTACTGGTAGATGGTTACTACCTATATTCTACTTATTAGCAAAAACATTCCACGTAAGTATTCAACAAGCATGGTTTTAACATATATCTAAATAGCTCATTACATCAGATCAACCACCACCACCAAATTATTCCTTTCAATCGGTGATTCGGTTAAGTGGTTGTGCTACATATTGTGATATTCGTTTATAAAGACCTAAATTCATTCAACTTATTCTATCAATGTAACAAATCCAAAATACATAATAATTATCATGATT
>CAIGRN010180856.1:0-21741 GCA_903798345.1 Fraxinus anomala | reverse complement strand
TGTTTCCATGTGAAACAACAATCTCCTGTAGAGGAGGATGAAAAGATTGAATGATTTCACCTGAAGGAGTTTTCCAGGTTTTTTTTAAAGTAGTATTTTGAATGGTCTGAATTTTGATCCTTTTAGGCATTTTTTTGGACTTGACGAGACGATTTTACCTAGTCTTACTCGCCAAGGATTCAAACATTTCAAGAGAGAGGCAAAAATGTTTTTAAAGCCTCAAGAAAATCTTTTGTTCCAGTTCACGCTCAATCTCAAAGTTTCGTAGATTTTCTGCTGGGATTTCCACTTAATTCAAAATCAAAATCCTCTGGAACTAAAAGATTATAATGTCAAGAAAATTGTTATACGTTTCCAAATTAAATGGTGGTTAAAATTCCATGAAACAAACTGTTGTCCAAAAGCAGTAAATTCATGGATTCAAGAACAAAGAAATTTCGGCATTCCAAAATTATCCAAAGAACAATTGGACAAAAATGCCAACTTTCTTGCAGAAAAATCAAGACTTTTAGCAATGTTCAATCAGTGTTCTACTCCGGAAAAAATTGTATCAGACAAAATTGTAGCCCTTGCAAAGGCATCTTCAAAGAAATCAAGCTCAAACTATTCTTCTTCAGATTCAGAGGATTATGAACAAAGCAACAAAGACATGTGCTTTGGTTTTAATATTGACGATTTAATTGAAGAAGAAATAGTTTCTTTAAGAGATCGTTTTACTCTATATAGACCTAGTTTTCTTGATGAGTTCAGAAATTACCGAGTTTAGAAATCAAAAGAAATGCTTTTCAAAATGTGCCTGCCAGCTAACAAATTATTTCTACCAACCTTGCCGACATACAAATAACAATCAACTTTATTAAAGCCACTTTAATAAAGTTTTTCAAAAGTTGGGAAGGAATGATGAAAGGACTATAATTTTTCATGAGAAGACAAGTGGGCAGACAACACTTCATTCAAATGTCATGATTCCCAAAAGAATTTCTTGGAATCTTCAAGAAACGGGTCTAGAATGGGATTTTGAGAATGCACAAAATCCAGTTCCAACTCCTGTAAGAAGAAATCTAGAACAAATAATTCATTTTCCTGATGGTAATGTCAAAGTTATTTTTGATAAGCCTTCATCCTCAAATAGTTTTCAAAGATCTAATTCCTCTAGATCTGATAATAGATCTAGAACCAATTCTTCTCAATCTGCTAGATTTTCAACATCCTTTATCAAAGAAATAAATTTTAATCCAAAAATTCCAAAACCTTTTTTATCAAAATGAAGAATCTGACGAAGAAGAAGTAGAACCTCCTACTTCTCCTACTTTATCAGATATGGTTCTTCCTCAATCTGAGAAACTTGATCGTCAATGTAACGTTATTTCTTCTAAGATTGATAAAAGAAATGAGTTCAAAACTATCAAACTCCTGAAATCAAAAAATTCCGACACCTTATTAAAAAATCTTTTTCAAAAGAAGAAATTGAATCTTAGGGAAGAATTTGACAATTCTCCAGAAGATATTAGTTTTTACGAATGAACATATTTCAAAGTTTTCAAAAAAATGCCTAAAATGGTCAAAATTAAGACCATTTAAAACACTACTTCAAAGAAAACCTGGAAAACTCCTTTAGGTGAAATAATTCAATATATATATATGTGTGTGTTTGTGTGTGTGTGTGTGTATAACTATGATTGTCCCACACTACACACACTGAGTTTATAAATGATTGTTTGAGGTCAAGTTCTTCCTTACATATTTTATGAAATCCTCTTCAAATTTTTGAAGTGTAGTCATACGTTTTGTATGTTAAATTATTTTTCATACTTTAAAATACGGAATTCGATTTATGAATATGATATGGGTCCTATATGTATAAGTTCAATGGACCGGAATTTAGTTGCGCTACGCACTGAAATTATAGCAACGAATTATGGTTCTTAATTCTCGTGTCTCCCTATGTATATTATGATTATGTATGGGGATTATGGCCACCTAGGTTCGGTTTCTAATTCCTGTGTCTCCTTATATACGTTAAGAATTCCTAAATTTTAAATATAAATTACGATTTATGTGACTCATTTATTTGGATTTTATCTCATTATTTATGATTTTCCCCCTTTTAGATAATTGAGGTTAGAGACATTGGAATTTGAAATTGGCCTCGGTGGTATAATATAGAGGAGATAATTTAGGAATTTTTAACAATAAATTTTATGATTAATAAAGTGTTATTTTTAATTATTGTAACTTTGGGAATAATTATCTTTTATGAAAATTCTATTTTTACTATGCGTTGTTAACGACTCAAAGGGTAAGTTTTGGGTCGTTACAGAGTTGGCCTTGCAGCTCTTGATAGCTCCATCAGCTTTGAACTTCATCGTGAAACCCAATTATATTCTATTGCTTTCTTCCCTTGTGGTGGATGTTAAGATCCTCCTTTTACAGTACTTTTTATTTTTTTTTTTTTTTATAGTTGGATCCTTCCACTTGGGATCTTGTAAAGCATAACTTATGCTTTAGGAATACTAACACGAGAGAGATTAGTGGTAAAAGTTCTACAAGATGAACAGAAATAGTGATAAGATACAAAACTAGACACAGGAGGTTGAGTGCATGATCTAACACCCTTTCAAATGGCAACAGGTGCATCACGATGAGTTTAATGAGTACTTATAGTTGGAACATGCATTTGTAGAGACTTCAAAACAGCTGTCTAACTAAACCCCTTGGTAGCAAGATGGCCTTTATTACAGATCTCAACTCAAGTACATGGAGGTTTCAAGTAGTTGTGGGAACATGTGGCTGCTTTAAGTTCTATTTTTAGGGCCTCAACTTGAGTTTTTTATTTTAAGTATTCTGTAATGTGTGGAATGGATGGAATGGAGGAAGAATTGAATATTATTTTCCACAACCTTGTGTTGTATTTAGAGGCTATTGAACCTGAAGCACCAATGAACTTTTTTCTCTTTTATTTTGCTTAAATTCTTTACAAACAATTTCTGTTCATAACATTTGGTATCAAAGCTAGACATGGATAAATTGCTAGATCAACGTAGAACGTTTAAAGGAGGAATTGGAAATTATATCTAACTCCACTACACGATGAACGAGCTCTTTGACATATTACCAAGGTTTAACGGTATAAAAAGTTTTGACAGATATGTTGATCGGGCAACTGAAAATTAGAGGAACTAGATGCATGAAAGACAATGGAATTTGCTGCAGAACAAAATTCCAGTAATATGTCTTCTTCAATGCTGGTAGAACATCATTGCAATGTTGTTGAAATTCACGAGGTGAAAAAAGCCAAAAGAGGTGCAACAAAATTGCAACTTCGGGGGAACGAAAAGATTGTTATGATTCTCTCAACAGGTGCCTTGGGGTCGTGAGAGAAAGTAACGAAGAAGGAAAGACCTTGCAGCCATTTATTTTGAAAGACTTTTGCCATCAAGAATTACGGTAGTTGGTGGAGCGGGAAGCGAAGAATAAAATTAAGAACCTGTCTGGGGGGGATTTACCCAAGATTTTTAGCCCAAATATGACTGTTGTCTGGACGCCTTTCCATTGCTGCCAGGCATTTAAATCATCAGTAGAAATTATCACCTAAAAAATGGTAAAAGTCTATAGTACCCTTTTTATTACTTTGAATTACTTTGTACACATTTCTTCCAATCATCATATTTGACTATTCTTAAAGGGCATCTTTGGAAATTTTGATAATTTAGTGGAAGGGCAAACAAAGTCAACACCTACAAAGCTACAATGTGCCCCACTTCTGAGCTGCCCAACTGTTATAAAATTGCTTCAAAACTTGGGAAAATCCCTTCCAAACAGGTGCAAAATCATTGGAGAATCTACAGCAAATATTTATTTCCATTTTATATTTTCTCACCAATGGTAACAAAGAATGAAAAAAATCACTATCAAAATTCACCCTTGAGGACAATGGTGTCTTTAAGGGGATGGAATGATACGGATCTCAACTTAAGCACACAAGGCATTCAAATAGTTGGCTACATAGTTGTTAAACTCGACCTGGACTCAGACCCGGACAATGCAACAAGTCAATGAGTTAATAGTTCAATTGGAGGGTCATTGCATAAAAACCTACAAAAAAAATATGAAGCATAAATTCTTTTTTTTAGGGAAAAAAATTAAAATTTTAAATTTATTTTTCATTAATTATTTAGTCGATAGTTCAACCGGCGAATCATTGCATAAAACCTTAAAAGTATAGAAAGTATAAAAAAAAAATTAGGGGCAAAATTAAATTTTTTAATTTATTTTTCACTAATTATTGAGGTCTATAAAATAAAGTAAAATGTTGGACCAAAGATTTTTAAAAGAATATTTTTATAAAACCTATAATTGATTCATTAAATAAATATAAGTTATTGCACATAAGTAACACTAAAACACTTTATGTTTAAGTGGTGAGGAACCCCTTTTTTTCCGTAGAGGTCGAAGGTTCAATTCCCTTGAACCCAAAAATTTTGTAAGATGATTTTAAAATCCAATCAAACCGGTCAACCGGACCGGATAAATTGTCGATTAACTCGGTCAAATCCCGATTTTGACCGAGTCAAGTACATTTTTATCAAATTAATTTGTCAGGCCAGGTCAACGATCCAGGCCGCCGATTTTCTGGACCAACCGGACGGGCCAGGTTTTATAACTATGGTTGGCTATGTTTGAAAAGGTATAATTGAGTATTTAGGTGTTTTCTTTTTATTAGAAAAGGCATAAGCCTCACAAAAACCAAAAATTTCAAAAAATTATTGAAATGCAAAATAAGCTCATAGTATAACAATTTAAAGCGTGCAAACAAACAAAAATAATCTTTAAAGAAACTATTATTTATTTGGCGGGAGCAATGGACATTCTGAAAGTGGGTCTATGAAAAACACAAATTTTTAATGTTTAGTGGACAATGGATTATTCCCAAAATGAATTAAGTAAGAATTTTTTATGTTTTGTGGGCTATAAGACTTGAGACAGTGCTGTGAGGTGTATGCCTCACACAACTGAGGAATACATCTCAAAAAACAGCTCCATGATCCCACAAACTAAGGAAATAAAATGGTTGGGCAAACCTTCTACAAAAAGCACTTGGATTACTAACTAGAGCTAAAGCATGTGATCGTGCAATCTATAAGTAATATATTGAAGTTTATTCTTGAGCCAAGTTCTCTTTGCCCTAGAGGAATTTATGCATGAGTAAGAGTATGATATCTTTTATATCCAACTTGGACTATTATTCTCAGATTAAGTTTCATTTGAACTCCTCAATTTAATATTTCTTTTAGGTTCATGCTAGAATTAGGATGTTATATTAATTTTTTTCTACATACATTTGAATATCCTATAAGTAGACAACATTTGTTCTAAGAAAAATAACAATTGAACACATTGTCAAGTCCAGAATGTTTGTTCCATTGAGTTCAAGTCAAAAGCATTAAATCAGTTCTGTTTTCCCAAGCTCTCGTATTATTTGCCAATTAAAGCTTATTTTTCATTTTTTTTCCTTTCTTATATTAATTAAAACCATTTGACAGTTAAAAATTGTTCTCATTATTTTTAGGGTTATCTTGGAAATGTTAACAAGGTTCCTATCTTAACCAGTCATGAGTTGACTTTTGCCACATGTATATATGTTTAAAGTCGGTAATGTAGAAGGAGGCAATTTAGGCAATATCTGCGATTTTTTTTTTTTTTTCAATAATCCTTTTGGCTTTACAATCAATCCCATGACTCTAAAGAATACGAGCTAATTTGTTGAAACTGAGACTCTTCCTTGATAAAATCTATATACTTTTCATTTTTATTGCTAGCTGAAAAGTGGATCAACCTTTCATCTTTTGCTTAATTTTATTCTACAACTCAGCCCATCTGTTCAGTATATCAAAGATCAAACTCTCAGCACGCTTAAAGAGTATTGGGCAAAGGTTGCACCAAATCCAAAGTTTCATCACAAACTTAGAAAATTTAAGTTTGATTCAAATACCAAATTTAAATTTGATGGATTGCTTGCAAGGATACATAAATCAGAACACTAGTTACCTCACATACACAAAATATCACCGGATAATTTTGCTTCAGAATGTGTGAAAAATAGCAGGACTTGCTAGTCCTTTGATTTTGAAATTTGCAACTAGAGTAAGTTTTGAGAAAGAATTTCATTTTCAGCAGAGTGCAAGTGTGATGTTCTCGAGTTTCCCTTTCCCTTCAATATTTTGTGTCGTATGCAGCCTTATAGGTTAAGAGATCTTTGCTTTCGTGAGGCATCTAATCAACTGGTTTCCTAAATAAGACTTTCTTTCAACTTAATAAGGATAATTCATCCCCTAATCAAGAACAAATTAATGAGTTTGATTACCATGATTATTCCCGTAGTCAAGAAAAATCAAGGTGAAACCAAGAAAGTTTATTCTTTAATGGACTCAATCTGGTCCAATCTCTAATTTGGCCCATTCAAAAGGAACCCAAGATTAAATTGGCTTGCTTTGTTTTAGGCTACAGGCTTGCTTTTTGATTAGTACAAGTTATTCAATTTCCATCAAATCTTCATTAATTCAACAGTGATAAGATCCCCTGACAACTTCATGTATAAAGGTGGTTTCGAGATGCGCATGCTATGAGTTAAAAGACTCCTAACTTTGCAAGCCTGATTATTGGGACGAATATTGTAGATACGACAAACTTTATCTTGGAAACAATAAATGCATTGAAGTATCTTATCTTTACACCTCTTCTATTTGTTTGCCAACTTATTCCCTTATGTCAATCACATACAGGTTGGAAATTCATGTAGATGAAGGAGGGTAGAAACAATCTAAAGAGTTTGATATATTTCTCAAGAGGTGTTCGTACCAACCACAAGAGATTACTGTGCTCATTAAGGACTATTCTGATAACACCTACTTCTGAGTGAAGGGAATGAAGATTTTTACGGGAAAATATCATGTATTTCTGCCATCAACTAATCAAAGTAAGTTTAGTCTTACATAAACAGAAATGCTTAACAGAAATAAGAATTTGTTAATTGGAGGTGACAAAATAATTAGCAACGTTTAAAGGGGACAGGGAGTTAGGGGAAGCAAAATGTGGAAGGGGTAGCAGTACACAGGAGGTAGAAATCATTTATAAAGAAGTAAAACAGCTATGTTTAGCTGAAATCATGTACCAATAAACCCAGAATTCAAGCAAACAACTGCAAATGGATTAGTTTGTTCAACACAATCCATTCAACATTGTACCTAAGCTGATACAGTGCATGGCTGTGTTTGTTAGACTGATAGATGTATAACTTGAAATGCAATTCTAAGAAGTCGAAGGAATGAGAAGGAGAAAATAGGATGTAGAACAATTAATTCGATAAGTCGTTAGCATTATCAGTGTGATATATCCAGAACAAAGATAAAGCAATAGAACTTACAAACAAGCCCCGTGTTGTCAATGCCATATCTGTTACAAGCTTCAAAATCCTTGAGATCCACGCAATCTTCCACTCTTTTGCTGCATTCCACTCTATATGTTATTGACCATTGCACTCATACCGAAATCATTTTATCTTTGTAACTATGAAAGCGGCAATTTGAACTTAACTATAGCTAAGGTCAATTGCAAAAGTTTTCTTAATCGCTAACATTTGATTCCATACAAGAAAATGAAGGTTAGGAACAATTATATAAAATGCTAAACATGCTGATGTATGTATGTAAAAAGTAAAAATAGAAGAATAAAAACATAGAGAATAGTGACAAATAATGCCACATCTATACGTGGATTACCAATTTTCCTACACACATATTATGATTTCAAATAATTCTAATTCCAAAATGAAATAAGGGTGCCAGGTGTGTTTGGCATAGACGGTTTAAGAAATTGAGTATAAAATTAGAATGGACAGCATTAGGGTGGATCAATGTGAAAAGTGCTCATAAATTTTTTATTAAAAAAAAGCTATTTGCACTATGTTTCTTATACGGGCCTAAACCTATCTCCTCTCCCCTATTAACATAGTCCAAATAGCATTCTTTTAACAAAAAAATTTATGAGCACTTTTCACATTGATCTACCCTACCTTGTACTATCCCCTCTAATTTTATACTTAATTCCAGGTACCCAGGGGAGCATAGGTAAAAGATTAAGGAGGAAAACAAAAGGATTTTTCCCCATTTTATTGATGAAAAACCTTGAGGGAAAATTAGAACAATACGGCAAACAGAATAAGCAAATAGTTGCCAGTAATAGAGCAAATAGTTTATAGCATATACTCACTGTATAAGGAGCTTGGGAGAATTAGAAACAGGTAATATGTAACAGTAACAAGCATCTCTGAAGCTATTGGACACAGAATCTGAATTTTCTTCAACTAGATCATCATTATTCATTCTATAGCACGGTATCAAATTAAACCCAATTCTCGTTTTTCTAGATATCTGATTCAAACCGATTTCGGGCTGATTTTCTGCAAAATCAATCAAAAGATCAAGATTTACGTTCCATGAGTACAAATAGAAGCGTGCAATATATGCATTTCAATATAAATTGCAACTACCAGAATCAGATGACGGACGGTGAAGAAGGGCCCGGCGGAGGATTTTCCAGCGCAATGAAGGTTTTGAAGTGAGATCTGTGCTATTGGACACCATTGCTGCGTTCCTGTTTGGCATAGTTGATAAATATTGAGAGAGAATCAGATAATGCGTGTATTATATATGGGATCTCCTTTCGATAACCTTTAGATCGTTCATGATCCTCAACCTATTACTTTCGTGGCTGCAGCACAACTAAGAATGAGGAAGGATAATGGGACCAATATGGAACGGATAGGTCATTTTTCACTCCCCGTTTCATTCGATATTTTCATTATCTTTCTCCCATTTCCATACCCTATTAAAGTGGGACATAACATGATCGGGGTGGAGCAGGACAGGTTCTCTATTATCACAGGAACAATTTTTAGTAAAAACACTTAGCCAAATTCTCGCCTGGCACTGAAGTTCCCCTCAGTTAGCCCACACGATTTTGTACAATAAACATACCAAAAGTAAAGGCAACAATGTACATGAACACACTGATTTACGGATAAATTCAACTCGTTTTATTACTCTACAATAATACAAGAAAAGAAGGAACACCGAAGGATCACAAAACACTATATGTCTCATTAGTCTAGCCTTCTCAATTTGTAGAGACCAAAACTCGTATGTAGTTAACACCCCTAACTGCAAAAAGGATAAACCAACCAAGTTGGCTTAGAACTGCAAGAAACCGCTTCCCGTAACTGTCCATACTTTCCACTAGTATGAACTCCGAAAACTGCCCAGTACATGTGTCAAACATGTGCCCAACTTGGACACCCGAATTTGTGGACTAAAGCCCACCAACAGCAAGCTGGATCAGCCCATGCCTTGCTAATCTGCAACACTTTGACACTAGCTAAATTGAAGCCCATATCTACCTTGCTCTGAAATCCGAAGTGTGCACCATCAACATACTAATCAGCAATATCCCGGCATGAGTGCAAGGCGTGCTCATGCCATTGCGCGTGTCAACCTTTAAGGGGCTGACAAATCTTCCCACCAGAAGAGTCTGACGTCCTCGTCGAAAGAGAATCAAGATACTCCTTCACCTTGTCCTCGAACTGCCATAGATCAACATCCCTTTCATAGGTTGCATCAACTCCGTTACTACCCTTCCACAAAATGAGATAATCTATTCTTTTTACTTGCTCCCATTATTCGATGACCTATAATCTTTGCCACTTCCTTATCATACTGTTTTCTAATCATAGGATGAGCCCTCTTGGCCTGCAAACGATCTTCTCCCACCAAAATTTCATTAAAGGGCTTCAGATAGCTCACATGGAAAGTAGGATGAACCTTCAAACGATCAGGTAGTTTCAGTCAATACGCTACCTTCCCAACACGCTTGATTACTTCGATGGGACCATCATATTTTTGAACTAGCCCGGTATACGGTCTTGCTAATAATATTTTTCCAAATCTGAGGAGTCAATTTCAACAAGACTTTATCCCCCACCTGGAACTCCACATCCATCCTGTTTTGATCAGCGTACTTCTTCATTCTTCGGGCAGCCTTTGCAACACTATCATTTGCTTGCTCAATCATTTCTTGTTTGTCTTGAGCAAATCGAAAAGCAGCTGGACACATATTACGTCCTCCTTCCTTTACAATCTCGAGAGGCGTCTTGGGCATATGTTGCATAGTTAACTCGACCGAACACATCCTCATAGCAGAAGATTAATGTAGATTGTAGCAAAACTGAGCTTTATCAAGCAAGGCAACCCAATTTTTTTGACTGGCTGTAACATAATGTTTGAGATATTCCTCCAGCAATGCATTTATCCTTCTCGTTTGACTATCAGTCTGCAGATGATTTGCTTTTGAAAACTTCAACTCAGACCCCATCCAGAATTTGCCTGTAAATCGAGAATCCCGATCACTCACAATATCCTCGGGTATTCCAAAGTACTTCACAACATTTTTGAAGAACAACCCAGCAGCAATGTCCACTATACACTTATGCGAAACTGGAATAAAGATGGAATCTTTTGAGAACTTGTCCCACCACCATAATGGACTTAAACCCATCAACCTTCGGGAAACCTGAAATGAAATCCATAGAAATCGACTGCCAGGGCTGTTCTAGAATCGGCAAAGGTTGGAGCAAACCTATATCTTTCATCCTTTCTGTTTTGTCCTGCTGGCACACCAAGCAAGAGACATTTTTGAAGAACAACCCAGCAGCAATGTCCACTATACACTTATGCAAAACTGGAATAAAGATGGAATGTTTTGAGAACCTGTCCCACCACCATAATGGACTTAAACCCATCAACCTTCGGGAAACCTGAAATGAAATCCATAGAAATCGACTGTCAGGGCTGTTCTAGAATCGGCAAAGGTTGGAGCAAACCTATATCTTTCATCCTTTCTGTTTTGTCCTGCTGGCACACCAAGCAAGACTTCACATACATCTCTACCTTGTCACCCATCTTCGGCCAGTAATACAATTTCGAGAGCAAAGCTAACATCATTTTGATGCTGGGATGGCCTGCCCATAGTGGATCATGAGTTTCTTTCAACAGTATTTGCCTTAGTCCCCCACCAGAAGGCACATACAATCTGCTGCCTTTGGCATAGATCAAATCGTCTTCAATCTAATACCGTCTTACCAAGCCATCCTTAATTTTCTACAACAACTTGGTATAAGCAACATCATTTTCAGCACATTGTTAGCTTATGTCAAGAAAATCCGATTTGACTATCATCAAAGCCGATACATAAGCTTCCACAGATTTTCGACTGAGTACATCAGCAACTTGATTTTACTAACCTGGCTTGTGAACCCATACAAAATCAAACTCAGCTAAAAACTTCTACCATCTGACTTGTTTTGCCACAACTTTTTTTAGGATCGAAAATATGTGTTGGCTACATTATTCATTAGAACAGTGAATTTTGTTCCTAACAAATAATGTCGCCAAGTCTTAAGACAATGAACAACCGCCGTTATCTCCTTCTCATGATTTGAATATCATTGTTCCGCCACCTTCAATTTTCGACTTTCATAAGCAATCGGATGGCCATCTTGTACCAATACACCCCCAATAGCACGATCAGATGCATCAGTATGTACCTCGAACGACTTCTCAAAGTTAGGCAACTGCAACACCAGTTCAGTTGAAACAACATGTTTTAACTTCTCAAAAGCTCGTTGGCACTCATCCGTCCATTCCCATTTCTGATCCTACTTCAGTAAGTCCGTCAAGGTGTTCACTTTCTTAGAATAGCATTGAATGAAACGCCGATAGTAGTTTTCTAAACCAAGAAAAGAACGTAATTCAGCAACCTTGGATGGAATCGGCCCCTCCATGATAGCCTTGACCTTCTTTCCATCCATTCCGATTTTTCCTTGACCAACCCAATGTCCTTAAAACATTACCTTCGAACCGAAAAATTCACAATTCTCCTTCTTGACATACAATTTATGTTCTCTAAGCTATGAGAACACATTCCTTAAATGAACAATATGATCACCAGATGATCTACTGTATATCATGATATCATCCAAATATAGGACCACAAAATCATCTAGAAATTCGTACAGCACATCATTCATCAAATTGCAAAATGTAGTAGGTGCATTCGTAATACCGAATGACATAACCAGAAATTCAGAAGAACTATACCTAGTCATGCAGGCAGTCTTTGATTCATCCTCCTCAGCAATTCTTACTTGCCAATAGCTCGATCGCAAATCCAGTTTGGTGAAGAATGAAGCCTTCGCCAATCGATCAAACAAATCAGCAACATTAGGCACTAGATACTTGTTCTTCACCATCACCTTATTCAGTGCATGATAATTCACACACATCCTCATGGAACCATCATGCTTCTTTTAAAATAAAAATGGGGCACCGTAGGGAGCTTTCAAAGGATGAATGAAACCCGCATCAAGTCTCAACTCTGCCAACTCCGATGGAGCCATTCGATACGGGGCTTGTGTAGGAGCCTTTTCATCTGGTTCGAGTTTAATTTTGTGATCAACAGCTCGACAAGGTGGGAGAGTTCTTGGAAGTTTTGGGGGCATCACATCAACGAACTCATCGAAGACACTTGCAACTTGATCAGATACCTACACAACCCGATCTTCTTTCATCTCTACCAAAGCTGCAATGAAAGTCATCTTTCCTTTCTTTAAACCCGCCTTAAGCTATTTCGCAGATTGCATGTCATCCTGATTCTGCTTTCCTACGTTCTTGTTAAGATATCTCGCTGGTACAAAACATGGCTTTCCTTCATCTGCAATGTATAAATCATTCATATATGGTACTACAGATGCCTTTCCCTTGACAAAAAAATCAACACCAAGGATCAAATCGAAATCATCCAAGGGAATAGTCATCAGATTGCACTTTCCCTCCCATTCGCCCACACAAAGGGTAACTTCAGCAGATCATTTCACAGGCTGTGCTGTAGAATTCACGCCTTAATTTTCGTATTCACCTGAATCATGCTCAAACCCATCTTTTCTACTATTCTGGAACTTACAAAGTTATTAGTAGCACCTATGTCCATCATCGCCAGCACATCCTTCCCATCAACAGTAACTTGAACATACATCAAGCCACACTGCAGTGTAGTGATGGTATTCACAAGCTGTAACGGATTAACTCTCGACGGTGCATCCTCCGAGCTGTTATCACTGCCTTCTAACCTAATGCATTTAGCTTCTCCCTCTTTGGTCAGTCATTTGCACGATGAAGACCGTTGTAAATGGAGCATCCATTGAAACTTTTTGACTTGAGTTGGGATTGATCACCATCTTTCGATTTCGGGCCCTCGAACTTTTTCTTCTTATTTCCCTTCTCCAATCTTTCAATGTACCTGTCTTATTCTCATTGGTTTTCCTCTGAATAGAGGAGTTATTGCTCATCTTGTAGTTGATAAGACAATCTGCTGCAGCCATTGTCGAAAGAATGTCCTTCACTTCTTGCCTCCGCAATTCTGCTTGTGCCCAATCATGTAATCCTAACATAAAGTTAAAAAGTTTATCCTCCTCGGACATATTTTGGATATCCAGCATGAAGCTACTGAATTCCTTCAGGTATTTTCGCACACTACCCACCTGCCTTAACTTTTTGAGAGATTCCCTTGCAACCCAAGTTGTATTGTAAAGTAGGAATTGATCCTTCAATTCCTTCTGCAACATTTCCCACGTAACAACAAGTGATCGACTTGTAGCTTCGTCATCCTTTACCCAAGTTCGCCACCACAACTTTGAATCCCTCGAGAGATACATGGAAGTGATATTTACCCGCTCATTCTCTAGGATACAAGCAGCTTTGAAGTACTGCTCCATATCCCACAGGAAATTCTCCAACTCCTTAGCATTATGAGCACAATTGAATTGCTTTGGTTCAGGGCCACTAATTTTTGAAGCACCCACTGCCTCCTGCATAGTAGCACTATTTAGGGCCAATTTTAGCAAGGAAATTTCACTCTCAAGGGCATCAAACTGAGCTTTTATGTTATCAACAAGATCCAGCAGATCTTTCATGAACGAAGATTGCCTTTCGTCTACCCCGCTAGCAAACTCTTCGAACTGAGCCCTTAGTTCTGTGTGCACATCATTATGTACATGGACTTGTGCAGCCAAATTGACTGCATTGTCGGTCATAGGAGCACCAACAAAATCCTCAAACGTAGAAACTCGATCCTTGAGATTCTAATTTGCAGCCATATCTGTAAGCAAAACCCAGCAAACTGCAACGATGCTCTACTACCAATTATCATAGGGACGAATTCTTAGTAAAAATATTTAGCCAAATTCTAGCCTATGATGGCACTGAAGCTCCTCTCAATCAGCCCACACGATTTTGCACAATGAACACATGAAAAGTAAAGGTAACAATGTAAATGAACACAGTGATTTACGGTTAAACCCAACTCGTTTTATTACTACATAGTAATACAAGAAAAGAAGGAATACTGAAGGATCACAACATACTTTGTGTCTCATTAGTCTAGCCTTCTCAATTTATAGAGACCAAATCTCATATGTAGTTAACACCCCTAACTGCAAAAGGGATAAACCAACCCAATGGCTTAGAACTGCCAGAAACTGCTTCCCACAACTATTCCCAGCGACTGTTTATACTTTCAACTAGTATGAACTCCGAAAACTATCCAGCACATGTGTCAAACATGTGCCCAACTTGGACACCTGAATTTGTGGACTAAACCCCACCAACAGCAAGTTGGATCAGCCCATGCCTTGCTAATCTGCAGCACTTTGACACCAGCCAAATTAAAGCCCACATCTACCTTGCTCCAAAATTCGAAGTGTGCACCATCAACACACTAATCAGCAATATCCTGTCATGAGTGCAAGGCGTGCTCATGCCATTGCGTTTGTCAATCTTTAAGGGGCTGACACATATCCTATTTATCGTCCCATTTATTTTTATTTATCTTATTTTTAGCTTTGATTTTTTTTTAATATTTTTAGTTAGTAAATATTATTATTTTTTATCAATTTGTTAAAAAAAAATTATATTCTCTTTAAAAATGTTATTTTTATTTGATAAAAATCTTAAACATAAACAGGACGGGTAGGGGACGGGGATTATGTTTTTCGTACCTGTCCCATACCAACTTTGGGACAATGACCATCGTCCTATCCCCGCCCTGTTTACTCGATTAGGCGAGTAATCCGGACGGGGCCCACAAATATCGAGTTTAACGAGTTTTTTGCCATCCCTAACTAAGATCCCTTTTCTTTAGCTCCTGTTTGACCCATTAAAATTATAATATATTTTTTCTCTCTTCTTTTTAATCATACATTTTTCAATAAAATAATATTATATATAAATAGAAATTTTTTTCTTTTTTTTTTTCAACTACCCATTTTCCAAAAAGACACTATTTTGTAAATTATAATATAAAATAATGGGGACCAAATGGGGGCTTAATTTAAAAAAGTTTTATTAGGAAGAAAATATGATTTTATCATTAGCTTAAACTAAACAAAAATATAAAGATAATTCCACTTACCCATATCTTTTGTTTATTTTCCTTTTAATTAAACATAAGAGCAAAGTTGTATTTTAACAAGAAATTGGATTTTTAATTGGGTGATTATATTCACACCACAATTTTTATAAATGCACCATAATCTAATTGTATTAAACATCTATAATCTTTATTGATTGTGACATTTATATCCCTAACCTTTTTTCATAACATTAATATTTTTAACATTTCGTTTATGAGCAATCTTTTCTTTAACGATGATTTTGCATCTAAAATTTTGTTAGCATGCTATAAAATGATGGACAGATATTAAGTTGTTATTTTGTACTTTTTTTTTGTTATTCAAAATTACAAGAGGCAAATAATTGCTTTAATGTAATTTTTGGATTAAAACTGTTATCAGGAACAAAAAGTGCTAATTAATAGAATGATAATGACAAGAATAAGATTAAAATAAATAGTTGAGAACATAAGTGTAACAATATATATAGATTATGAGCTTTTTTATACAGTAAAATATAGTGCACTTGTAAAAAAAAATGTGGTGTTTTTTTATAAAACTATAGGAAAATGCAAGAATAAGAAGAGAGAATAAGACATGAATAAGAAGTGAGAATAAAAGAGTCAAAAAATAGAGTCAAAACTTAAGTTTATATTTCATTATAACAATTATCCCTATATATAGAGTTCCAATGGGAGTTATAATCCAAATAGTACACTTACTTTTCTAGAGTAAATAAGTCTTATCTAAGTATCTTGATATGATTAAATAGTCATCAATAATTATTTCATATTTTATAACACTACCCATTTGATGACTATTTCCATAATAATGGACTAGTTAAAAAACTAGTTTGGTAAAAACTCGATGAGACAAGAATACCAAACGAAGAAAAAGAAAATGCAATTAATTATATAAAAAGTTGGAGTAATAAAATATTAACTCATTAAAACATTATCAAGAAAACTCAATAGAACAAAACTTGAGTGAAAGAAAAAAAAGAGTACAACTATTCTTCCCGATTTCAAATAAATGAAAATCTTTATACGGAGTTATCCATGTCTTGTACATCAATATCTTCAATATCAAAATTTTGGTAAAATATTTCAAGTGTTTTATTATAGCTTTCAAACAATATTATCTTCATATAAGATGTTCAGAGAGATGATTTATGAGTGAGACTATAAACTGAAAAATTATGTAAAAGTGCACCTGAGTAATGAATTGAGGTCCGGTATTTATAGAAATATATAGCACACTCCTAATAGAATTATGTTACTCGAATCTTTAAGAGTCTTACCATACTTAGGAGTTGCAACTTGATAGATATTGTGCAATTGATGTTTGGATAAAGATGAAACTTTGGTGGTAGAATCCCACCAAGATATGACAAAATAGGTATTGTAGGACTCAACTTATCAGAATTGGATAAACCTTATCTTATGGGAGAGTCCTAATGTATTAGGTGTTGTTAAAAGTAAGGTCAATGCAAAACATTGAGGAGACCCCAAATCAAAGGAAGGTGTTTGTGCCCAAGGAGATAGGCCGATGTGGTATACCTGGATTAGGGATTATCTTTAGTGTGCCCAAGGTGAATGTTGTGGTAGGCTCAAAGTTATTTTTTTCAACGAACTCACGCCAAAAGGGATGCTTTATGCATCACGAGATCTATTATAAAAGCTAAGCTCATGATACTGATGACAAAGTTGGCCGTTACTCGAGCAAGTATAAATCTAGATGTAAACCCTAAGATTTCCTACTAGATCTTCTTAGCTTTCTTTGTTAAATAGATGTCAACCCTATGATGTTAAAAACAAAAAACACTTTAGTATTCCAATAAAACAAAAATAATCGACCAACGACAATCCAACTACTTATCTAACAATTCAATAATATTATAACCAACCAAAATCCCAACACCAAATCCAATGAACCCTAAATCAGCCCATTTCAAATATAATATGCAATTGAGGGTGCTAAAAGCCAAGCGAAGTACTTGACATGCGTAATTCATGGAGGATTCAAATTGAGTGTGAAATTGGAGCACGCAAGCCTCAAATAGGAGCAACAACAAATGATGGTATTAAAGAATTATTGATTGGGTGATATGTCATACAAAGTGCACAACATACAACTTGATAAAAGAAAAGAAAATGCATAATTGCTTAAGAATTTTTATGTATAAAAGCGTCATGTATACATTCAGATGAACTTCTACCCACTTTTCAAACCTTCATCAAATTGAAAGGAAAGTAAAAAATGCACTAAAATTATTTTGCTCCATTAGATAATAGAAAAAATACAAAGCACAGGGAAAGTTTCAATTTATGTCTATGCAACCAAGTCAATCACATTATTCATATACACAATCCTCAATAAATTTAGGCATTTATAGATCACAGCAAAGTGCATGCCACAAACTTGCATATTGATTAAAGGCTTAAAGCCAAAGTCGTTCGTCAACTCCAGTTATGATGGCAAACAAGTGATCACCTGCTCCAATATGGTTCGGGTTTGGATTTCAATTTCACTACAAATTTGCAATTCTAATAGACCGATAAAGAAAAATAAATGAATGAGTTTTCAGTTGGGCTTAAAAATTGGAAAAATAAAATAAAATCAGTATTTGGGAGATTGAGCGGGCTAGCTAAGTTCAATTTGGCTGGTGTTGGGCTAACGGGCTAAATTATCATTTTTTTCCTTTCTTTTGAAGGAATGATTTTGAATGTGGGCTTGGGCAGCACTAGACTACAGCCTAGTGTGACACCCCTCCACATCCACCCCGCCGAGGTGTCATACCCGATGAGCATAGATAAGATATAATGAAATTTGCAATATTCCTCCTCGGATGTGGTAGCTCGGGTCAATGATAGCTCTTGACAATGTTAGTAGCCCCTTTATATCCATGTAAGAAGCTCACACACGATGCTCGAGTTTCTGGGATGAGGTGCGTGCTCTTGAAATAGGCATGATCGATCTTGAAATAGGCACGATCAGCCTTTAAATAGGTATTGATCAGACATTAAGTGAAAGGCGTGATCAACCTTGATATAGACATGACTAACCTTTTGAGATTGGCATGATCAACTTTGAAATAGGCATGACTAGCCTTTAAGATAGGCATTATCAACCTTGTGAACAATCTTGCTCGAGTGTGAGGAGTGATAATATAATAGGCCCTCTTACTAGATGAGCGACCTGTGTCCTGAAATCAAAGGTTAGGATTTGATGACTTATTGGGCCACCAATGGCTTGGTTGGATGGATGCCACGTGGCATGGTTTGAGGGCTAGGATTAAATGACCTTTGGTATTATCTAGGGCCTTATAAATACCCATCAACTCTACTCATTTGTCACTTTCCACTCTTACAAACCATCCTCGGACAAACTCAGGATTTGTTTTGTTAAAGTAAAACCTCGAGACTTTTAAATAAGTTTAAGTTTCCATTCTTTAGAAATGTCCACTAATAGATCGTCGAGGTCTGGTTCCACACCCGAGGGCGTATGCCATTCTATAATTCCTATGGCCATTCCTCTAGATATAAGGCTGGTCATCACCTATCCCGAGCTTAAGTGTCGATATGAAGAACATAAAATAATCTCTATAGAGAGAGAGTTCAAGATTATGCTTGGGTGTGATATTAGGACCCTATGGCCTCATGATAGGGTAGTTAATGCCCAGAAATGAGAGTTGGTAATTTCTATAAGAACTCAAATTGTTGATTGCAAAAGTGTTTTCCTCCATCACTATGATATCTCTAGGTGTACTATAACGGGTAAAAATGTGCCCCTTTAGAAACCCAATTACTACCTTATCATCGTTGGTTGGCAATGCTACCGTTTCCATCCATTTGGAGACATAATCAACTGCAACTAGGATGTACTAATTTGAGAACAACGGAGGGAATGACCCCATAAAGTTAATCCCCCACACGTAAAAAAGCTTTACCTCTAGGATGCTATTTAATGGCAACTCATTCCTTCTAGAGATATTTTCTGTGCACTGGCATCTGTCACTCATTTTCACTAACTCAAAAAGCATCCTGAAAGAGTGAAGGCCAATAGAACCCAGACTGTAACACTTTAGAAGTTGTCTTTGATGTTCCAAAGTGTCATGTGTATGCAGATGAATGATACTGCTCCTGTATTAGAGATACTTCATCTTCAAGAACACGTCACCGAATAATTTAATATATCCCTCACCTGTAGAGAATGAGATCCTCCCAAAAATAATATTTCAAGTCGGAAAAGAATTTCTTTCGCTGATAACTTGAATAGTCCAGTGGGATGATAGACTTGGCCAAATAGTTTACTATATCCGCATAACAAGGTACTTTTTCTACACTAAAGATCTGCTCATCTAGAAAAATTGCATTGATCTTATTGACTCCTTATGCTATCCGGGCTCAAGTCGAGATAAGTGATCGGCTACCACATTTTTACTCCCTTCTCATTCCTAATCTCTGAATCAAACTCTTGTAGAAGTAATACAAATTGATCAGTTTTAGTTTGGCATCCTTCTTTGTTATCAAATAGTTTAAGGAGGCATGATCAGTGTAGACCATGACCTTTGATCTAACAAGATATGATCGAAATTTATCAAAGGCATAGACTACAGCTAGAAGCTCTTTTTCAGTGGTGGCTTAGTTAATCTACGTGTCATTCAAAGTTCTCCTGGCATAGTAGATCATATGAAATACTTTGTTCTTTCGCTAACCTAATATAGCCCCCACAGCGTAATCACTCGCATCGCACATTAATTCAAATGGAAAACTCCAATCCAGTGCAATGATCATTGGGTTTAGTCAATTTTTCTCTTAAAGTGTTGAAAGCGAATAAACATTCTGCAGAGAAGTCAAAAGTGACATCCTTACCTAGCAAGTTGCACAGATGCTTTGTGATATTTGAGAAATCCTTAATGAAACATCGATAAAACTCGGCATGCCCAAGAAAACTATGAACACCCTTAACTGATGTAGGCGACTGTAATTTCTCAATAATCTGAACTTTGTCCACCTCTATCCCATTAGCTGAAATGCGATGTTCCAATGTAATGCCCTCATGTACCATGAAGTGACATTTTCCCAATTCAATACCAAGTTTGTCTATTTGCATCGCTGTAATGCCAAACTCAGTTGCTCTAAGCATTCATCAAAAGATGATCTAAACATCGAGAAGTCATCCATGAAGATTTGTATGATTTTTTCCACCATGTCAAGGAAGATCGCCATCATGCAACGCTGAAAGTTTGCAGGAACATTGCACAAACCGAATGGCATCCTAGGTAAGCAATGTACCATAGGGGCAAGTAAAAATGGTCTTCTCCTGATCATCGAATGCTACTGGGATCTGATTATATCTAGAATATCCATCATGGAAATAGTAGTGTGGGTGTGAGTGCCCCGCTAGTCTTTCCAACATCTGATCCATAAATGAAGGGAAAAGTGATTCGTCCGAGTAGCAGCGCTAAGTTTGTGATAATCAATACAAACTCTCTATCCTATAATAGTCCTGGTGGGACTTAACTTGTTCTTTTCATTATATACCACCGTAATTCTACCATTCTTCAACACGACCTGAAATGGGCTGATCCATACACTGTATGATATTGGGTATTACCTGTATCCAGGAGTTTCAATACCTCTGCTCTGACTACCTTTTTCATATTTGGTTTAAGCTTTCAATGACTGTTTACACTTGGTCGAAAATTCTCCTCCATGAGAATTTTATGTATGCACAGTGAATGGATGATTTCCTTAATATCTTAGTTGCTTATTTGATTTCCTTAATATCTTGGTCAAAAATTCTCCTCTATTCTTTAGTTGCTTACTGATTTTTGAAAAAAAAATAATAAATTTTCTAGGTTTTTAGGTAATTTATTGTTTTTGGAATTTTAGCATAGAATTTTATTTGTTTTTCTTACTTTAGCCTCTTTTTAATTTATTTTTAATTTGTTCCATTTGTTCATGCCCGCAACTCGATCTTCTAATCAAGGTGATCTGCAATACGATCCGAAATTAGAAATAACCTTGCGCAAGTTAAGAGTGACATTTGACAGAATCTTGAAGAAAGCAATCTAAATCCCAACATCCTATTTGCAAGTGATTTTGATTTTGAAGGAGAAGAAATCATGGTCGAAAATAGGACTTTGAAGGAGCTTGCAGCCCCTGCATTGAATCAACAAC